>WEDG01003836.1:0-17637 GCA_017591395.1 Schistocephalus solidus
TGTGTCAGAGGCATTGGTTATAGTTCCTTTAAGCAAAAATCTACCAGTTCGTCGGACGACGATCGATTAACGCAGGACGAGGTGTAGGCTTGAGCAATCAGAGGATCAAGAGGTTCCAGATTTACGAAAGGGATTTTAGAGTTGACAATATCTACAGAGGGCTGCGAAGTCTCGCATACGCTAGATAGGTCCCCTTCTATTACTCTATTACTCAAGGATGGAGGGATGCTGCAACCTTTCGTCTTTTTTGCGAGTCGCTTGCGGGACATCGTAAGCTAGTAGACGGAAATTTTGGTTTACTTAAAAGAAAATAGTGGGTTAATAATTTACAAGAGTATACTTAATTAGGCTAAAATGGCAGCTGATTTCAAACAGTTAATAGAAAACGACAAACTGAGCACAATTTTAACCACACTTATGCAAAGTGTAACTAATTAGTCCAAGTGATTATATGGCCGCCACAAATAATATGTAGCAGTAATAAGAGCTTTTTTAAACTAACAATTAATAGACAGTTCACTGCTAGGGGCAGTAAATACGGTAAAAATAATCCGTTCACTTATCTTTAAAAATCGGTTATGTTAAACAGTGCCTTGCCGGTGCTAACCAAATATAAATTCTAAATTCTAAATAAATTGGTTGTGTTTATAATCCTCCGTGTTATTCTGGCAATGAAAGCGAGCTATGTGAACTTTTTGAAAAAGTTGCAGAGACTTAATTTGATTTTCTAATAATCTATAAGCCATTGTAATCTGCTAGACTTTGTCTGACAGGCAAATTCCTCTCCGCCAAAACTTCAGAAATTTGTCGATAATACAAACTTTTCAAACATGTCCCATCTGTTTAGTTCAGTGAGTAGAAATGACATCATTTAGTTTTAATTTTAAAAATGCTGTCCACCCTCTATGAATTTCCATCGTGATCTATTACAGGTGATCATGCCCTAATTCACTGTTGTTTTCCAGTCACCCTTCTAACTTAGCATGAGGTTAAATGCAAGTACCTTGCGTTTTCCAACACAAACCATGAGTTAATTAAATAATTAAGGAAGCACTATAGATTGGCATAGCATATTTTCAATCAGCGTGCCAAACGTTTTCCATAAGCTTTTGCAGAGCCTCACAGAAAAGCATCGAGGCTTTAATCCCGTTTCATATTTTTTAAATTCAAAGAGAGCTTCTTCTACTTTTCCACGTTTTCTCCAAGACAGATTTTAAAAAATTGGGAAAGCAACTTAACGATCCTTCTAAAAGCTCTTTGTCAGTTCACTTAAGGATAGGACAAATATTTAAATTAGAGTTGAAAATAATTTTCAGCGTGAGATAGGCATAGGGAGTCTCGAGCACAAAATAATGCGACTACTTCCAAATCTGTTGCTTAAGTCGTCTATGTTCGGTCATTGAATAAGCAACGGAATGTAACTCCGCCTTTACTCGACTGTAACAAAAAATTTGTAACAGACAATTTTGGACAAAGCAGAATTGTTAAATTCGTTTTTTACTAATCACTTTTCCACTAAAACTGGGCTTAAACCCTCAATTTCTCTGATTTAAAATTCCAATTAATTTCAAACAACCATAAATTTCTCGCCTTCGCGTTTACAATAAGACATAGCGCACCTAAAATATTCCCCATCGATTGGAACTGATAACATTCCAAACTCACTTATTAAATGGTTAAGAGATTTTCTACACTTACGAAATAAATTATTCTTAGTACTTCTCAAAAACAGTTTCTTCACCGATTATTGGAAAAATTCTATTAAAATATCAGCTTTTTAATCTATTTCCCGATCTGACATTCATAACTATCGTGGTGTTCATTCAACGCACTCTTGCTTAAACTCTTCGAAAATCTAATTGCAAAAGAAATCACGGATTTTTGCATAGGTAATCAAATTATCAACTTTTCCTAACATGGCTTTTTACGTGAATGCTCTTGCGAAATCTGCTACATGTTTTTCCTAATCAACTAACCTCTCTTCGTAATGATCATCTACCTGTAGTAGTTATCTATTTTGATCCTAGTAAGGCATTCGATGCAGTGCCTCGTAGACGAAATCTATCTAAACTAAAAGCTATAGGATTTCATAGTCCCCTTACTGACTTTATTTGAGCAAACATAAATGATCGAAAACAAAATGTTTTAGTGCGGTCCTCATCCTAAATTGCTACCCCGATTGTGAATGGGTGTCATTCAAGGTACCGTATCAGGTCCTATGTTGTTCTTACTGCATATAAATGATATTTCATCGATAGTTAACCATTCTCAATTTTTTATTTATACTGATGACCTCAAATGCGTGCATTCATTCACGTACTCTACCACTGAAACGATACATAGAACAAATTCATTCGGACTTAGACGCTTTTTCGGCGTGAAGCTTTACATGGCTAATGGAGTTCTCACCTTCTTAGTGTCGCTACATGAGCTTTGGGCCTGTAAGGCTGCCGAAACCTCTTATTTTTCGAAGGTTGCCCTATGACTTAATGTTCCTCTTTCAAGGACTTAGGCTTAAGCTACACCAATAAATTAGATCTTTCACCTCATGCTGATAGAATTACGGCCAAAGCTGCTCAGATTTGCGGCTTTATTTCTTAAAATTTCTACCTTCCTGCAATTAAATCAAGACTTTATCGTATGTTTGTGATTCAAATTTTAAATTTTACTGTCCTTTCGTCGGCTTAATGAACGAAGCTAGCCGTTCAAAAATTAAAAATGACCCAAGACATTTCAAAAAAACTCCTCTTTTCGACTCTTTTAAATACTTCCTACTCAACACGATGCCAGATAATGAAGCTATATTTCTTTGGGTCAGGATACTTAAAGCAGGTTTCTGTCATTATCCCCATTAGTCTTCCTTTTAATCAAAAGAAATTCTGAAATAATTATACCACCCCTTGATCCTTCACGTGCAAACGCTCTCTCTTCTTTGCTTCAAGGTAAAGCTTTCTTCGGAATAACTTACCTTCTGAAATAAGGTCGTTAAGGAGTCTATCTGCATTCAAACGAAGACTGCAAATGTATCTTAATAATGATTCTATAAACCATTTACTTTCCTCATATTTTCCCAGAAGCTTTCCCCATGTATCGGAGAAAGGACCATCGGGAATTTAAGTGATCCTTTTGAAACTATATTTTCGCTACTTTGAGTCTCCCATGAACCATGATGTCGCCTTAGATCACCAGTCATCCAGATAATGAAGTCATTCGGACGTACACATTCGTCGGTCCACAGTCTTAAATGCTGCCATTTCATTGGATACTTACCACCATCAGAATTCAATTCTGGATCATAAAATGGTGAGGCCTCAAGTTTATTGACGCATTTTCGTGAGATTTTGTTTCATACGCCTAAGCGATCAAGAACGAATCATCTCGACGTTTCATTATCTCATTCTGAAGTGCTACTGCAGTATAACCCTAATCTACCACCTGACCTTTTTTTTCCTGAGCAGTTTTTTCTCCTACCTTCTTTTCGAAAAATGAAGGCCGATTGAAGTCTGCCTCAAATTTTAAGATAGGACTATTTTTTTGCAGCCTTTCTTTCGAGTTTACTATTTATTTCAAAACATTGCTAACTGTTAACCTAGCAGGACAATTTCCGACTACATTATTAAGTATTTGTACATTTTATCTGCACATATTGTCATAAGTTTATTTCAATACTAATGTTTGTTTAGACAGAGCATTGCCAGTGCTAACCAAATATAAATTCTTAATTCTATATAAATTCCTGGAAAATGTGCATTTGGAAATGAATAAATGATTTCGAAAAATTATTATCATAATAAGAACACTTACTTATTTTGGGGCATTTGGGCACACTTTGGGTTGGGAAAGATGCTAACGGTAGCGTTCGAATCTGTTGTAGATGCTGAGGTGTTAGCAGTTTTTCCCATCGGTAATGACAGTACTGATTTTAATGCCTGGCTTAGCCAATGATTCATATTTACCGTAGGTTTTCTTAGGTTTACTAGATTTGGCAGCTAAAGCAGGCTTGGTTTGCTTTGGAGGGGAAAGAACTGGCGTTGACAGGATTTCACTCAAACAGGAACAAGGTGAACGGGGGAAGATTCAGCTGGAATCGAAACTCCTGTTGAGCCGAAGGGCCGTGGGCTTGCATTAGCTGGAGGGTAAACCTCTGAGATAAATTTTGGTATTGCAGGTGTAGACCTAGGCTTCTCGTTTGCTAATGAGGTTGAAAACCTAATGTAACATTTGGGTTTATCACTATAGATAAACAGCATGTTTTTCTTCAAATATTGAGCTCAGTGCTCTCTGCTTAGAGACAATAAGGTCCACTTTCAATCGCCGAAAAACTTTTGACCAGAATTGGCGGATTTTTGCTACGGGAAGTCAACTGTTTAGCTTCAGCGACTTTAAAGTTAAAGCCGCGTAAGTAAAGGAAATGAAATGCCACGTCCAGGGGGATTCTACTCTAATGTATGTTTTTTTAAAAGAAAATTGAAACTCCTCTTATGTCGGTTAAAGGACTCAGTACTAACCATGTTTATAAAGGGCTCGATTTTCTCGCATTTTTGAGAAGTGAGTGAAGACAACTTTCCGTAAAAAATGGTTCCAAGGATCGTTAAGAAAGAACCATATTTAGACATAAAGGTATTAACTTTTTCCAGGGTGTCAGGGTCTAATTTCTTCATACTTACGGTGGGTTGCTCTAGTGGATGTTTAACGCTAAGATGAAGTTTGCATCTAAGCGCTGACTGGGGTTTTATATTGATTTTAAAATATAATTATTCTCCAAATCGATAATACGAAAGGAAAATTGTCACTTGTGAAGTTTTGCGGAATAAAATATTTACTATTTGAAATATTTGTTTTAAGCAAAGCACTGCAAGCAACAATCGGCTAGGTTACGAGTTTTAACTGAAAATAGAATTAGCGAAGAGGCTATGCAGGATGAAAAATTATATCAACTTGTATAGCAACTACTGCAAAATATTTTTCGGCGGGAATAATGTAAACTTACAAACATTCAACTGTATTTCTAGAATAAATATTTAAATTCTGTCATTTTTACGTAAATCTGCGTGAACCTTAATGAGGCTTATGTATATTTTTGTATATTTTGAAGGGTTACAGGCATTGCCCTTGATGACCCTATTAATGTTAGGTTATCATTGCATGTGTACAGTCAATATAAAATGTTGTACATTTTAAAATGTTTGAGTCAAAGCATAACATAACTTCAAATGCGTTTTCACAGCCATAAGCGAAACATTGTGGAAGAAAAGTAGAGCCCGAAAGATTTTAAAAGGCTGGTTTTAAGAAATCAGGCTGTGCCAGTCGTCTTTTGTCAAATACAATGCAATCAAGCCTTCTTTTAAAATCAATAATGCTTTTAGAGGTAACCATCTCACTTGGTAACGAGTTCCAAGGTCGAACCACTCGTTGGCTGAAAGAAAACTTTCTGAGGTTCAATCGCGTGCGTTCGCTATTAACCTTGTAAGGATGACCACGCAGATGAGTTGTGCAGGCAAAGTCAAAGAAATCCTCCGATCTCAGGGTGGAATCATGGCCCCCGATAATCCGGAATATCCAGAGCAGGCTACACCGTAAGTGCCTGTAGGAAAAAGGAAATAAGTCAAGCTCTTTCAATCTTTCTTGGTACGGTAAAGTCTTAAGACCGTCAACCATCTTCGTTGCTCTCCGTTGCACCTGTTCGAGGAGGTCAACATCTTTCTTCATCCACGGTATCCAAGCTGGTACTCCGTAATCTAAATGTGGTCTCACAAAGGCGCCATAGACTTTTTCCGAATAGATCAGGGGGAATATTTTTAAACGCACGTCTGATCCAATGTAGTGTACATGTTGCCTTCTGGACTGCTTTCTTACAGTGTTCTGAGGGCATCAAATTCACAGTTGTCCACATGCCCAGATCTTTGTATGTTTCGACCTCTTTTAATGCAGTGCCATTAATAAAGTACTGGTGTCTCAGAGATACTTTTCGACCGGCGCTTAGATGTAGGATCACGCACTTGGATACATTAAACTTAAAAGCCACTTAGCCGACCAGGCACTTAGTTTGTCGATATTCGATTGTAACCCTTTTTGCGTCATCAGCGCAGCTGACTTCAGTCCATATTTTAATGTCATCTGCAAACATGACAGCTTCACAATCTAGGTCGTTGAGACAGTCGTTCACGTAGATTAGGAAGAGTAGGGGGCCCAAAACAGAACCCTGTGGAACACCACTTTCTACTTTTGGCCATTCTGAGCTAGAGTTTCCAACAACAACTCTCTGTACTCTGTACTTTAAATAAATAAATTGTATATTTAAGGCCCAGAGAGCCCCGTCATTTAAAACTTAGTTTCGCGGTATAAATAATTACAAAGTGGATAATTGCGGCACTATGTGAGCAAAAATGAACAATATTGTAGGCATGTCCGATTCAGAACCATTAGCCATTTTTTAAAAAAATAGTCAACAGTCTTTGACATTTACGTTGAACTAGCAAAGAAGCAGTAAAAAAAACTCCTACGGTTAAATCGGAGGCGGAGTTCGGCGAGCCGCAAAGTTAAAAAAAAGTAGGAGAAAAAAACTGCTTCACTAAAAAATAATGGCTAGATGCAATGGGATAGAACTGTGATGTTGCTGACAAATTATGAGTGTTCGAAACGCTCCTTGTCGAGTTAGAGATAATATATCAATCAGAGCTACTTTTTGTAACCACCGGTGGAGTTGAGAGAGGACGAACTCATCGTGGACACCAGGGTCAAAACGAATAGGGGACAGTAGAGGTCATGTGATCATCATCGACATGCGACCTTGTTGACTTCATAGTCCAGCAATCAAAGAGGCAAATCCATCAGAACCCGCCTCGATCATCAACAGATCCTGGAGACGATCGTCACGGGTGGCAAATTCGGAGGAATGTAGCAAGGTTTTCAAGAGTTGGCAATGCTCGATCATCAACAGAACCGGGAGACTATCGTCAGGGTTGCAAATTCGAAGGAAAGTTTCAAGGTTGTCAAGAGTTGGCAATGCTGGATTAAAAGGAGGGGAAGAAAAAGTGAATGCAAAGATTGACCCTGCAGAGGATGATGGAAATATAATTAGAGACAAATATAATATCAAGGGAGCTGCCTCAAATACCAGGAGGACCCTTTTCAAAATCCAAAAGTTGCGAGTTTGAGAAGGAAACAGACAATAAGGACTTTATATCTTCCAAAATTAAACGTTTGCGTAATTTGGTTTTGAAAATAGCTAATGTAGACGACAACCTAATTTGCAGTGGTAGATTATTCCATATGAAAGCATATTTGGAGGCAAAAAAACTGAGACCGGTTAGTTGTGGAGCTAAGGGGTGGTGAAATGATCATGGAGGAATTACGAGTGGTATAGGGTCGATCTACCGGAGTGAGAGCGTTAATTCGTGGGATATTTGGGCTAGAATTAACGCGAAACAGGAAGCAGAGACCGGCTTTGAGTCTTCTTACCCACAGAAATTTAATGTTTGCTAACTGGCATCTATCCGTATAAGAGATACTGGATCCAGGAAGAGTAAATATTCTTCGACTAAAAACCCTCTGAACTTTTTCAATCTTACTGCGGTCAGAGGCGTTCATCAGATCAAATAGGGGACAGCAGTATTCTAGAATAGGAAGAACAAACATGCGGTACAGGTCTAACTTTATTTCCGGAACGAAGAAATTATGCGATATAAAACCACATATCTGTGCAGCCTTTGCAGAAATTCGATCTGCATGAGGCGAAAATGCTAGCTTATTCTTGTAACTTAAACCTAAGTCTTTTATGGTTGATCGTTCTAAAAGTGTACTTTTTTGAAATACTAGGGGTCCAGGAAGCTTAGTGGGGCCAAAACACATGAAACTGCTCTTGGATGGAGAAAAATCCATCTGCCAAGTACAGCTCCAACGAGAGAGCATAAGTAGATCAGTGTTGCTTTTGTCAACGCAACTATTAGCAGTGTCTTTAGAAAATGAATAAATGCACTTGAGATCGTCAGCGTAAACGACATTTTGTGAATTTGTGAGTAAAGTTGAAATTTCGTTAATGTACAGAATAAAGAGAAGGGGACCTATAACTGTGCCTTGAAAAACGCCTCTCGTGATCGGTTGAGGTGTCGACTAGCTTTTACCTACTAGGACCTTCTGGCTGCGGTTAGACAAGTAGGAACCAATGAAGTCAAGGAGAGGAGGCCGGATGCCGAGGGCTTCCAGTTTCACTAGAAGACGTCTATGCGGTACCTTGTCAAAGGCTTTGCTCAGGTCAAAGTAGATCACAACCACTGACTGTTGCTCGTTACGAAGGCAGGTGACGATGTTAAAAAAGGTAAGTGACACACTTCGCATGATCTCCCAGGTAGAAAACCATATTGTGAGTCGCTTAAAAGCTTATTTTCTTGGCAAAAGTCGAGAATTTGATTAAAAATAATTTTTTCAAGAAGTTTTGCGAGAGCCGGGGTTTTGTGAACGCCTCGATAATTATTTACGTCCGAACGAGATCCCGACTTGAAGACAAGAAGAAAAATAGATGTCTTCCATGAGTCAGGAAAGAATCCGTTTAAAAGATAAACTGAGAATACATGGCTAAGCAATCGGGGAAAGCTCGGCACTCTCTTAATAACTGAGTTTGGAATACCGTCAGTTCCCGAAGAGCGCAAGTTTTTCAGACGCATTATTTGCTTACGAATCAGTTCTAAGGAGAAATCAATAGTGCTGATAACATTCAATGAGGATGCCTGAAACGTCGGAACCGGTTCAGATTCCATCGTAAGATGATTTGCAAAGAATGCACATAACAGTTCTGCCTTGTCAGAGTCTTCCAGAACGAAGTTCTTGTCTTCATTTAGTAATGGAGGAATTTCATAACCTCGTTTAGAAGAGGATCGACGGCGGAACAGTTGAGCAACAGATTTTGCAGAGTTTGGCTCACTGAGTGCGCAAGATTCCCTCTGTCTGTCACGTGCAAGACGAATCTTAGAGGCTAATTCAAAAATCTCTGCGATCCTTAGATGTACAGATAACGAACTAGTATATTGATCTTTCAACTGCTTCTTCAATTTCTTTAGTCGTGGCAAAAGAAAGTGAGGAACGGAGGATTCCGATACGTAGATCTTAACTTTTTTGGTTGGCACAAGCTCCGGGATGTTATTTGAAACGACTGACATGAAGTCATAAAGACTTGCTGCGTCGTTCATGGAGGATAGATTCTGCCAGTCCAATGAGTCTAAAAAGTTACTAATTAAGCTCATATCTGCTAGGTCAAAAGCATGATAGGTACGAACGGCACTACCCTTTTTCGATGAAACAATCGGAAGGCAACAGTGAATTAGTGTATGGTCACTTTGGAAGAGGCCCTGCTTAAAATCAACGAAGAGGGGAGCAATGTCGTTTGTGAAAATCAGGTCTAAAATATGCTTTTCTCTCGTTGAAGAACGGACAAGCTGGGACCAATTAGAAAAAATTAATGGTTTTGAGGAAAGGCTGAAATCTGGGTGGACACGATTTTGAAATCCAGTCAATTTCAGGAAAATTAAAGTCCCCAGCGATTATTTTAATGTTAAAATTGGACTTCGAAATCAATTTAAAAATTTCACAAAGTTTTGCATCATCATCGGATGATGAATTAGGCGGGTTGTAAATACATCCGAGAATCGCCTTTTGCCTGGACGACAGGATAATGGATGCGAAGCAGTAATTACCAGAGAATGACGTAACATCTAGATAAAAAGGGAAGTGCTTAAATGAAGATTTAATATAGAGAAGACAACCACCACCACGCTTACTAATGCGGTCTTGACGGTAGAGATCGTACTGGTCTATGACAAGCAAAGAGTCGGAAATTAAGGGATGGGTCCAAGATTCAGTTACACATAAAACATCGGGCATTAACTCGAAAGCAATGGCTCTCAGTTGCGCCATCTTATTTAAAACAGATCTAGCATTAAGTAATACGACATCTAGCGTAGTTCGAGTATCCAAACTAGGGTTATCGTTACTTATAAAAAGGAAGACTTGGTGGTGGGGAAGTAAACTGTAGAGAGGAAGGTGCTGGCGGAAAGTAAAATGGCTGCTGTCTACAATTAGCTAAGCTGTTACTGCTAACTAAATTAGGATTATTGTAGAGAAACATATTTGGGTGGTATCCATTGAGAGGAAGGCTATTTTCTGCGTTAGCGAAAAATAGGAGGCCTTAAAATAGGATTTTTGAGTAATACTAGAATAATATGGGGAGAATAAGATTTGAAAACGGAACAAATTGTTTTGGAAAACTGGTACCGTAAGGGGTAGGGTTAAATAATGGGGCAGCCTGAGAAATTGATTGGTTGGGATAATTGCTAAGGACATATTGGGTATGTGTGGTAGATGCTGGAGGGTTAGGAGGTTTCCCAACTTTAATAACGTTTTTCTTTTTGGGATTTAAGTTTTGAGCACCTTTTGACTTGCCCAGGTTTTTGGTAAGTTTATTAGATTGGACAGCTGAGACCGGAGTGGACAGCGTGGAATGGGAACGAGGTGGACTTGACCCAGTTTTGTTGACTAAGTCACAGTAGGAATACAAGGAAAACTACGTTGAAACGGAGAAGAAGTCGGTCTTGTCACTTTAGACGGAGTTACTGACATTAAAGGTGGGCTAATGACATGGCTAATAGCTACTGCGTTGGAAATTCCTATTCGCGAGGAAGAAGGCGTTAATGGATTCGTTGAAAGAAGAGCAGGAGTTGAAGTAAAGGAGGTTTTTGAACCGGGCAATATAGGAGATTGCTGTATCGTCTCGTTATGGTTTGCATAGCCATGACCAGACTTATGGATAATGGATTGAGAGGCCGAAGACCTATGCAAGAGGAGAGACACATTCCTTCGCTCCATCGGTGTAAGATCCCGACAAAGGAAACATTTTGCATCTTCTAGATAACGAGAAATGCGACCTCGTTGTGCAAAAATGGAGTCCACCTCGATTAGTGAAAAAAGGGTGAATAATATAGGTGGATTTTTGCTACGTGAGGAGAGGCGTTTGGCTTTCGCTATTTTTAGTTAAAACCGCACGAGTACAGGAAGTTTACGGCAACGTCAATGGGTCGTCTGTCCCGTGAAAATTTTTTAAAAGAAAATTATAATTTCTTTTCTGTCGGTCTGATGTTTCAGTGGCAACCAAATGGACGAGAGAATCCAGACGCTGACATTCCTGAGAGGGAAGAGCAGAGATGTCACCGTTGAATAAGTTCCCCAGTATAGAGAGAACTGATCTCAACTTCAACATAAAATCCTTATAGTTTTGTAAAGCACAGAGATCAAGCTGCTTAGCTTTAACGATTGGTTACATATGCATATCACTGCTGTGACTACTTGATGCAACCAAGCAACGCTTCGGTGCAATGGCTGAGAGCTTGCGACTAGCCGAGATTTTCGTTCTCATTTTTGCTAGGATGCTTTAATTTGGTCAAACTTAGGAAAAAGCAGGCTGATAATATTCTGCGACTCATGTTTTTTCCAAAATTATAACTAAGGACCTTTAAACGTGCTTGAGAGACTTCTTAGTATAACAGGTCCACCCGACTAATTACGAGGCTATATCGGTTGAAAGCGTTGACTCTAAATGTTCACGCCTGTAGAAGTGGACGAGCACCACAGGTATAAGCAGTTGATAGTGTTAAAATTGCAAAGTTTTTATCAAAAATCAGTTAGTAATTAAAGCTTTTGGATAAGGAAATTCTGAAAAAATTAGAACTTTCACTTAGCTTTCAAAAACGAGCTGCGCGCCTTGACCTTGGCTGGGTGAATAAGTTTAAAACTGTATATTTCTCCCTATTGTCAATTGCAATAACTTCCGGTTGTGTGCAGTTGATATAATGTATGTCATGCATAGGCTGGAATATTGCTAGTTTATATTAAGCCTTCTGCACGCTAGTGAACGAAAGAAGATAGAATCAGTCCATCACTTCTTTTCAAAAAGAGTTTTCTATTCAGAACACCGAAACATGTCCTACCAACAACGCTGTAAGCTTACAAGCCTTGACCCGCTGTTGCTTCGCAGATTACAGAAGGGTTTATTTTTACTGTTTAAACTTTTGAATAGTCGTGCATTTAACCCCCTAACTGCTCTGAGGCAGCTCGACCATTATCGGTGCACCAGTCATCGAGATGTATTTTTATTTCTTCCTTTGGCACGCACAGTTAGATACCGACTGTTTTTTGGTAAACGCTATAGCAATTGTGGAATGAGCCTCCCAGAAGTATCAAAATTCAGCAAAGCTATCCCTTGTTTACGCGAGCTGTCACTATTTTTCTAAATTCAGGACACCTTCCAAAACTTTTGGCTGCTGACTCTGTGGAAGCTCTCTTCGGTTCTGATGGCGTTCACGGACTCTGAATCCTGTCCCGGACTTCATGCTGAGGTCAATATTGCTGGCTCTGCAGACATCAATCGGCTCATTTCTCAGTCGACAGCGAACAGCCGATATGCCGATATACCTGCTGGTGCAGAATACCGGGACTATAACACTGAATGGGGAAGTTCTTCACCGGGCACTTGTGTCAACGCTTCCTTGTCCTGAACTTTTATTACTCAATAAGCTGCAGTTTTATCTCCTGAAAACACCTGAAACAACGATAAGGAGTTTTTCCACTGTCAGCTTGACCCTGTAATGTGTATATTTTTTTAACCTTGCCTGTAAACTAGCAATTAATAAATAAATTAAGAAATAAATATAAAGAGGCAGAAAAACCAATAAATTTTCAATAAAATAAAATACTGGCCATACAGAAGCTGTCTTAAATCTCAAGTACTGCTTGATTTGCAGGTGACTTCAATAAGCTAGCATTATCGCCTCATGCAGATCGAATTTCTGCAAAGGCTGCACAGATATGTGGTTTTATATCACATAATTTCTTCCTTCCGGAAATAAAGTTAAACCTATACCGCATGTTTGTTCTTCCTATCCTCGAATACTGCTGTCCCCTATTTGGGCTGATGAACGCCTCTGACTGCAGTAAGATTGAAAAAGTTCAGAGGGTTTTTACTCGAAAACTATTTTCTCTTCCTAAATCCAGTTTCTCTTATATGGATAGATGCCAGTTAGCAACCATTAAATTTCTGTGGGTTAGAAGACTCGAAGCTGGTCTCTGCTTCCTGTTTCGCGTTAATTATAGCCCAAATATCCCACGAATTAACGCTCTCACTCCGGTAAATCGACCCTATGCCACTCGTAATTCCTCCATGTTCATTTCACCACCCCTTAGCTCCACAACCAACCGGTCTCAGTTTTTTGCCTCCAAATATGCTTTCATATGGAATAATCTACCACTGCAAATTAGGTTGTCGTCTACATTAGCTATTTTCAAAACCAAATTACGCAAACATTTAACTTCGAAAGATATAAAAGTCCTTATTGTCTGTTTCTTTCCCAAACTCGCAACTTTTGGATTTTTGAAAAGAGTCCTCCTGGTATTTGAGGCAGATCCCTTGATATTATATGGGTCTCTTTATTATATTTTCCATCATACTCTGCAGAGTCAATCTTTGCATTCACTTTTCTTCCCCTCCTTTTTAAACTAGCATTGCCAACTCTTGACAACCTTGATACTTTCCTTCGAATTTGCAACCCGATGATAGTCTCCAGGATCTGTTGATGATCGAAGTGGGTTCTGATGGTTTCGCCTCTTTGGTGATGGACTATACAGTCAGCAAGGTCGCATCTCGATGATGATCTCGTGACCTCTACTGTCCCCTCTTCGTTTCGACCATGTTGTCTACGATGAGTTCGTCCTCTCTCACCTCCACTGGTGTTTATAAACAGTAGCTCTGACTGCTATATTACCTCACCTCGACAAGGAGCGTCCCGAACCCTCATACGCAGTCAGCAACATCACAATACTATCCCATTGCATTTAGCTATTAATTTTAGTGAAGCAAAGTTTCCCTTTTTAAAATTTGTGGCTCGCCGAACTCCGCCTCCGATTTAACCCTAGGAGTTTTTTTTCACTGCTTCTTTTCGAGTTCACCGTATATGCCAACGATTGTTGACTTTTGTTTTATAAATGGCAAATCTTTTTGAATCGGATATGTTTACCATACTACTCATTTGTGCTGTTCATATGGATGCTCACATAGCAGCAATTATCCGCTTTGTATTTATTTAAACCATGATACTGAGTTTTGAAATGATGGGGCCCTCTGGGCCTTAAATATACAATTTATTTATTTATTTATTTATAATCTC
This sequence comes from Schistocephalus solidus, assembly GCA_017591395.1. Taxonomy (NCBI): domain Eukaryota; kingdom Metazoa; phylum Platyhelminthes; class Cestoda; order Diphyllobothriidea; family Diphyllobothriidae; genus Schistocephalus; species Schistocephalus solidus. The sequence continues at coordinate 14,208 of WEDG01003836.1, forward strand.
TCTGAATGTCATCTGTTATCACCTTCTGGTCCTGCAAAGTTTTAAGACTTACTTTAGGCCATAGATATCGGAATGTTGTACCTTGTCGTTGATTTTACCCACCTAAGGATCAAAGAAAGTTTGATCTTGTTTTCTGCAGAGGTTGTCAGCCATAAATCAGTGTCACCTTTAGACCCACTTGTGACTTCTAACCATGCCATAGTTCTTTCTACACTAAAACTGGAGGATGATGAAACGTTTACCAAAAAAATAAAAGTTTTTTTCCGTGATTTCCGGATATGCAAATATGAGGGAATCACAAAACACATTTTAATTTCCACGATTGGACTAATTTACTTCTGTGTTCGGATGTGTATGTTTGTACTGATACATTGTACCAAGTTCTAGGTTCACTCAAATCACGTTTTGCTTCCCGTTAGCAAAACCATAATGTCAAGGCTGATGTCTACCTCCATTTATCTTTCCACCGTGGACTGCGTAGACTCTCACGCCCTTTATAGCCTTGCTTGACTCGAAAAAATATTTGAATAGTCTAAGAGGCTGTCTGACGGAAAAAAACAAGCCAATTAGGCCAAAGTTTGCAAAAACCGTTCCTTATATGTTGCAAAACTCTTTTTTTGCACAGTAAAATCGCGGAGAAAAATTTGGCACCCTATTTCATCGAGACGCCTTAGCAAACCCCATAGCTAAATCTACGTTGACAGCTTGATAGATATATAGATGTTTTATTTGAGTACCCGGAAGGGTACTGTCATCGGATAAAAACAATTAAAACTAATGCGAAATCGTGTAAAGTTAAGTTTGAATAATAGGCCAGCTTTTGGTTATGACACGTGACAAAATCAATGTGGGCAAAAAATTCAATCAAAGAGCAGACCGAGAAAAACGCCTTGGGCATTGTTTATGGAAGACGCATATCTTAAATGAAATTTTTGGGATTTTAAGGAGTAAAAACTGTCGCTCCTAGGTGAAAAAAACGCGTTTGGTAGGACTTACATGCTGATGCGAGCGTATGAGCGTTCAAAACGGTCCTCATTAAGGGAGAAATCATATAGTGACAGAGGCTACTTTTCAGCACCGCAGGTGAGATCCCAATGCGTATCAACTGGCTATCAGCTTTACCGTCAAGGATGCTAGACAGGGGAAACCTTTCACAGGCATCATCCGTACGCTTAGTTTCGAACGGGAAAAGGACCGTAGAGATCGTAAAGATCATGGTAGAATTGCCAGAGATGCAACCACGATACTGTCATTGCTGATTTATCAGAGTACCAACAGAAGAGCCCGAAACGATCGTCATCAGTCCAAGAAGGGTCAACACCGCGACAATGCTCCGTGAGGACAAATGAAGCAGCATTGTAGGTTGCCTCCAAGCATAGTACGAAAGGATAATGGGAGCTCTGGTAATTAACTAAGAACAGATTAAAATAATGCCTCAGTGGTGTTAGTTGGCATGATAATCGATAAGGAATCTAAGGCCTGTACAGCTGAATATTCAGCTTGTAATTCTGATGATGGTTCTTGGCATTCAACACGGAGGTGCTTCAAAACGAGTGCTTAATATGACATAATTGTTATTGTTCATTTTACGGAGGCATGGATAATGAAGACATCATAGTTCGTGGGAGAACCGATGCGTGGAAGACATAATTTGGAGACGGTCTTCTAAATTCCCGATGGTCTTTTCTCGGGGTCATGGAGAAAGCTGCTCGGAGAGAAGTTGAAAATAAAAGGGTAATTTAATCAGTGTTAAGGTAAATGTACAGTTTTCGCATAAAATTAGACAGTTTATTTAATTAATAAATAAATTGTATATTTAAGGCCCAGGGAGCTCCGTCATTACAAACTTAGTATCACGGTATATATAAATACAAAGTGGATAATTGCTGCACTATGTGAGCAGCCACAATAGCAGCAGGAAAGAATAATATGGTAGGCACATCCGATTCAGAACGATTTGCCATTTTTAGACATACAGTGAACTAGAAAAGAAGCAGTAAAAAAACACCTAGGGTTAAATCGGAGGAAGATTTCAGCGAGCCGCCAATTTAAAAAAATTAGAATAAAAATATACTTCACTAAAAACAATTATAGCTAGATGCAATGGGAGAGTATTATGATGTTTTTGACAACGTATGAGGGTTTGGAACGCTCCTTGTCGTGTAAGAGATAATATAGCAGTCAGAGCTACTGTTTGTAACCACAAGTGGAGGTGAAAGAGGCGGAAATCATCAGTGGACACCAGGGTCAAAACGAAGAGGTCATGAGATCATCATCGAGATGCGACCTTGCTGACTGCGTAGTCCACAAATCAAAAAGGCAAAACCATTAGAACCCGCCTTGATCATCAAACTGAACCTGGAGACTCATCGTCGGGGTTGCAAAATCGGAGGAAAGTATCAAGGTTGTCAAAATTTGGTGATGCTAGTTTAATAGGAGAAAACGAAAAAAATAATGCAAAGATTGACTCTGCGGAGGATGATGAAAATATAAATAGAGACCGATATTATTTAGAATTTAGAATAAAGAATTTATATTCGGTTAGCACCGGCAAGGCAATCGCTAAGCAAACATTTATAACGAAATAAAGTTATGACAATGTGCGCAGATAAAATGTACAAATACATAACTTGTCCTGCTATGTCAACATTTAGCGATGTTTTAATATTAATGGTCACCTAGAAACAAATAGGCAGTGAAAAAAATATTCCTACCTTAAAAATGGAGGCAGAGTTCAATAAGCATTCATTTTTGAATAGAAGGTAGGAGAAAAAAACTGCTAAGAAAAAATGGTCAGGTGGTAGAGTAGGGTAATACGGTAGTAGCATTTCAGAATGAGATAATGAAACGTCGAGGTGATTCGTTCTTGATCACTTAGGCGTATGAAACAAAATCTCACGAAAATGCATCAATGAACTTAAGTCCTCAGCATCTTAGGATCCAGAATTTAATTCTGATGATGGTTAGTATCCAAAGAAACGGTAGCATTTTAGACTGTGGACCACCGAATGTGTACGTCCGAATGACGTCATCGTTTGGATGACTGGTGATCTAAGGTGACATCATAGTTCATGGGCGACTCAAAGAAGCGAAAATATAGTTTCAAGAGGGTCACTTAAATTCCCGATGGTCCTTTCTCCGAGTCATGGGGAAAGCTACTGGGAAAAAGATGAGGAAAAATAGAAAGGTTAATAGAATCAGTGTTAAGATAAATGTGCAGTCGTCGCTTGAATGCGAAGACTGGACACCATTGGCAAGTTATTCCAAAGAAAACTTTACCTAGAAGCAAAGAAGAGAGAGCGTTTACACGTGGAGGATGCAGGGGGAGGTATAAGTAGTGCAGAATTTCTTAGGTTATAAGAAAACCTTCGGGGGTAATAACAGAAAGCTTGGGAGAGTTGAACTATTAATTAGTCGGAAAGGGAGACAA
>WEDG01003837.1:0-7500 GCA_017591395.1 Schistocephalus solidus
TGTCTGATAGCGCCTTGCCCAATGCCATGGGCGGGCTATTTAAATTCTTTTAGCGATGCTCATGCGTGAGTGGCTCGATAGCAGAGCGTTGATCTGACAAAAATTCAATGACCAGAGATTCCGAGTTCGAATCCCAGGTCCTGCAACGCTGTGGTTGACTGACAACGGCTAAAAAGCCTGAAATGGTCATCCCAGTCTCCCTGGTGTTTTTTTGATTTTCCTCATCCCGCAGAATTACTTATCGCTATGCGACTGCCTTTCGGTGGTTCTATATTAATCCGCAAGACCTAACCGACGAGCATGTCCCGTAAACTGATCGGTGAGTGCCACATTATCACAAAATTATGTGTCCGCATGAAATTGGTAGTGAAAACTTTCACTTAAGGATTCATTGTGTCCTGATGAGCGAATTCTTTTGAAATCTATAAAAACATAACCGCAATATACCTGTATAAAATATGCACACACATAGGACAACACGCAATCAGCTTAACAAATACCACGACATCAGACCTGACATGAATACTGACATATGTCAGTCCTTATCTGCATATAGGACTAGTCACCACGCGACTGCCTTCAAGGGCTCTAGATTGAACCTCAGGGCACAATGGGACTTCCCTTCCACCCTGTTATACTGCCGAAAATAATTCTTCTACAGTGCGTATTTCACCCATGTCTAGGTATAATTCACACGTATTCATCTTATCATATTGGGTCTGTAAGCCTTCTTTGGCTTGCACTTCGAAGAATAACTGAAACGTTTGTTGGATTTCACATTCGCAGCTTTATTGGTGCCGTCTCCAATGTATGCAACCTTATCCATGTCCATCTCTATATTTTGTGACGACTGGCCTGCTCTACGTATGACTAGGCCAGAAACCACCGAAAAAAGCCGTGTTCGGAAAAAAGCTCTACTTAACGTGTGTATTTTGCCAAAACTTGTAACTACTATCGAGTAAAAGGGCACATAAAAATTGTAGTACGGATGCGACGTTCGTGGGAGAATACTGCAAACCTCGAAAGGTGTACCAACTGCAAAGCACATGCACGCCTAAAAATAGGCAGAATTTCGTTCATCCTACACCTTTTCCCTCTCGTTTGCTTCTGCAAATGGATTTGACTGCGAAAATTTTAGTGTCATGCAACATGTCCGCACACAGCGCGCCCGTCGAGGCCACCCTATCACGTCATGCGAACTGATTCCAATCTGACCGCAGAGTTTATTTGAGCATGTATGTTTCGGCTGGATTCCACCTCCTTTTTCTTATCGTTGCCTTATCTTTATATACATCCAATTTTATCTTCTATCATTATAGAGTGACCACGTCCAAACCAAAGAGCAACGCCCAGCTCAATGGAGTTCCGTCGTCAACGCCTTCATCAACCGGGGCAACACCTGTTGCGGGTGCTGAGACCAAATTGCGCGACCTGGAAACTCAGCTACAGCAGGTTAACCCCAAATCTCTTTGTTGTTGTTCGATCCCCGATCCCTGCGCATACCTCATCGGAGTCTGCGAGTTTCCGTCGGACTGGCGAACGGAAAAGTAGGCGGTCCTTAAGTTTCTGCTCCTCCAGAAAATCGCCGGGACACGATTATTATCCATCGATCCATCGATTATTATCCATCGATCCATCTATCTAAACCTAAAAGTAGGCGGTCCTTAAGTTTCTGCTCCTCCAGAAAATCGCCGGGACACGATTATTATCCATCGATCTAAACCCAAATCCCGTTGATGGTGTAAAGAAAAGGCATCCGAGACAGTTGTCGTGTGCATTTTGTTTGTAAACTTTGTAAATAACCAATCATGTACAACATACAACAAAACACATGAAGCGTGTTGATATATTTTTGTGAAGGTTCCCAGACAGACCAGATTACCAAGGTCCTATGGCAAGAAACATGGGAAGTTCTTTGGTACATGCGAACGTTTGGTGCAAAGCTTTGCTCCCACCTGTCGCAAAACTCCCTTTCGTGTGGTTTTAGAGAGTAAGATTTGCGCCGTACGCACACAAGTGACCTCGGCATCGTCTGCCGCTGATTTATGTCCATTTCCGGTGATTTGACCCGATGTGTCGGTTATTGCAGTATTGTAGGCCTGGCCATTTAGTAATTCGGATAGTGCGTGATTGTTACATGCTCTTCACTGAATCCGCACACACTTCTAAACTGGCCCACTTCGTTAGGACGTGCCATATCTTCTTATTTGAGATCGTCAAATTTGAACTTCACAATATAGCTGAATGCATTCTCTGCTAGATCTTCTAAGGTTTATCGCGCCAACTTTAATTTAAAGTTTCCCGATTGCGTCCAGTCACTGCTATCCTTTTACCCGCATCTTTCCTTACTTCCTTTCGAATTCTATAGGAACAGGCTATCAGGCGACAACAGAATGATTATATCAGACAACTACAGAAGTACTACGACAATCTGTTGGCCAAACACGCCCTCGCCGAGGTGACCATTGATCAGTTACGTTTCGTCTCCAAGGTGGGCAACTCCTCAGAAAATGACCCTCTTTCGCGGCGATCGGGTAGTCGGTCAACGTTATCTGACGCTATCCTCACTGGCGGCGATGCGCTGCACCCAAGGCCCCTGGACAATTACTTCAAGACCCCTACAGCTTCTGACTCCGTCCGTAGGCAGCAACATGTGAAAAGCTCCTCGGTCTCTTTGCTGTCCCCTTGCTCCTTCCCGGTTGCACCCTCGCATGTCCAGGCCGGCTTGAGAAGGTCCGGTTTAAGAATCGATTCCGAGAGTCTGGATGCTGCTGCCAGGCAGGATATCTCCCCTCGGAAGTTTATGCTCGCACCCAGACGTCCCCAACTGCTCTCCGCTTCAACGGACCAGTTGCTGTGAGTTGAATTTTCTTCACCAGTGCTGCTACCACACTCTCTGTATAATTGTTCATAAATTGCCAACCAGTAAAATTGAGTAAGCTTTTTCAGTAAGCGCGCCAGTTTTGATAGTTACGATCTTCCCTCTAGCATACCCTATTAGTACTCTTTTAAATGCGCATGGCGTCCTAATATCCAGTCTTGCGTATGCGCTGAGCGTTGTGAACCTACCCAAAATCATCGTTATTTTAATCAGCCGGGCTAGTTGTGCGTTCGTGCGACTTAAATGCCATGATTACTGTAAGCTCCTGTTGCTTTCCATTTATTATGACCAGGTATAATGTGCCTCTTTTCGAAGGTGTCGAAGCGGTCTCATGTTTCCAATAAACGATATTTTAAAATCTCTAATCTATCCTGGAAACGATTGACTGATGGGCAGGCATTAAAAAGCCATGTTTTTGCAATGTAATCCCACCTCACCTGTTGACCATGCACGTGGTTTTTAATTGCCTCAATTTTTTTCCAGTTGGGGTGATTACCAGCCATCGCCTCTGTTTATGGACTGCTAACTGCTAAGACGTTGAACCCGCAATAACTACCCTGTCTTCGTCGGTCCACCTCGAATAGCCTAAAATACGTTACAGGAGGCAGAGTGAGATAATCGGAATGGGCTCATTAGTTTAATTTAATCGTGTTGGACTTCGGTGTCCGAGGGGTCGGATAGATTTAAAATCCTACTTAATTATTTACCATACTGACAGGGCACACTGTTTTGCCGATCTTGTGCGGCTACTTGACATAGCTGCGAGGGGTTCGGCTCATCAGTAGGTCCGGATGCTTTCTGGTATCTGAACTCCAGTTTTTTCCTATCTTTTTTAATTTCCGAGGACATTAAACATTACATCTATCGTATTACAACCGACAGATTATCCTGCGGGTAACATGATATGCTGTTTAGAACTGCTTCCTGGACTCACGTATTCGCTTCTATCAGCAACTATATGGTGTCTCTAGCGTGCCTATTTATCAATGCTGCTTGTGAAGTATACAGCATAGTCAATCCATTGAAAACTCTTAAGGAGTATTTTATGATATATTCTTAATGATAAAGAGGGCCACGTTGAATTGATGCTCGGTCGTATTATTACTTTCCACGCTTGAGAAACTTTCGGTCCAACGTAGCAGAAGCTGCGTAAATATGCTGACCGTCGTAATCAGACGATGTCCACCTTGAGGTGGTCTGGGCTGGCAGTTTGTCCTTGCCCCCTCTGTATAGAATGGGAGTAGTCGAGAAAAGTACATGGGCATCAGCTGCTGGAAAGGTACTTGACACAGCTTGGCTTAGGCGCCTTCGTAAGAGTTCACTTGCTGCGTCTCCTTGAAATGGGACCCTGATGAACAGTTGTTTCTTGTTTGCCGTTAGCAACGGCAGCTTTGGTGGTCTTTCGGTCATATTTTAGCAATAAATCTATCTGGATATCCATTCTGTCGAAAAGTGCTTTCTACAACCTTTAGCTCTTCGTCCAAGCTATCGGCCGAGCAGCTCCTTTTTATGCTTTGTGTCAGACACCGCACTAAATTACGCTAAAAGTTCAGCGGAACAAAAATTTCCAAAGTGGGTGTATGGTCCGGACAATGTCTTATTACGATAGACACTACGTCGAATACTCCCCTCAGGCCATCTACTCAGAAGCACGTCCAGGAAAAGGAGCGATCCGGATTTTTACTCTTCCAGTGTAAATTTGATTGACGATTGCGCTTGATTTATAGTATCCATTACAGCAACAGATGTGTGGTGTGGACGCAAAGTTTAGAAACTTGTTCATTTTCCGGTGGCCATTTAACATCATTTGAGAAGGCAGGTGCGACCACGAGGGATAATGAAATTGCGCAAATTTCGACAATTATTATCCCTCGCACTTCCCTTGATGTCAACCTTTTGCAAATCCTTTGTGAACTAGACCTAATCCTATAGAAAAGCCAGTGAAAGATCAAAATTGACGAAGCTCTTCGTAATGCGCGCTTCTTGGGTGTAACGGGTATTCAAATACATTTAAATATTAGGATCAGATGTGGTAAGCTTGGCGGAAAGTGAAATTAATTTGGGAAGCTTTATAAAGACTCTAAGCGTTATTGGAGCACTGATGAAAGTATTTTAAAAAGCGTAGCATCAAAAAACTGTGGCATTTCTAGGATAAAAAAGAACATGGAAATTCTGGGAGACCCATTGATGCATCGAATCATTTTGGGGAAGATAGACAAAACACGCTTATGTGCCTGCAGATACATGCCAGTTCGACCTTTGTAATCCGACGATATCCACCGTATGCTCCACGCAGGTGTGGTGCAGGGGCGGTGACTGGCGCGCAAATTAGTAGATATGCACCGCATATACCACACTCTCTCTTCCCTTGCTCGCCTGTGCCTGGTTTCAAGATATAATGAAGAAGACCGGAGGCTGGGTCGGGTGCAGATGAGTAGTCTCCCACGGAGTGGGAGAGCAGGGTGCGGCATGAACCCGTACCTGTGTGTCCCCATGTTGGTCACGCGCAGGCCCTTCCCTCCCTCCACCCCCAAATGTTCGGCATTTGTTACTGGACCTTATTTTAGTCAATAATAACGCCTGCCGCACCCTGATTTGGCCCCCGTGTTGGTCCAGCACATCTACCACGTGGCCCCTTTAGGGGGCATGTCAGCACAGGTACTAGTGGGCACCCTAGCGTTCTCCATATGTTTTCTAGTATATTACCTCCAGTTTTATCCCGGTTTGTGTAAGTTCAGAGGAATTCACTGCGCGAACTTTGACTAAATCCTTCGGAACAGGCCTTTTCAGACTCGGTCTGAAACTTAATGTAAATATTTGAGCTGAAATTCATCAGCTGATGCGGCATAACTGCGTAATATTCACAACCTGTCACTAGTCAGTCAGTAGTATACAACTGCGTAATTATTTACCAAACTTACAGTATGCGTACTAGGTTAAAAGCCAGAGGATTTACTTCAAGTACGCACATGAATTTCCTCGGAAATTAAACAAGACAGGATGTAAACTGGAGTTCATATATCGGAAAACAAACGCAGAACGCCGGGGGACTTTCCGATGAGCCCAATCCCTCGCAGCGGCGTTGAGCAGTGGCACAAGATAAGTGCAACACGCGTAGTTGGACTTGTAGCTCGTACCTGTGCCGTCAGTATGGTAGTTGTATATGCAGTTGTATACTACTGACTGTCTGTTGGTATTTTGTGAATATTACGAAGTTATACCGCAGTAGCTGTTGTATTTGAGCTCAGATATTCATATCAGGTTTCGGACCGAGCCTGAAAAGGTCTGTTCCAAAGGTTTACTCCAAGTTCGCGCACTAATTTCATCGGAAATTAACAAAATTAAAATCCCTCCAGATTTTGCGTTTGGTTATAGCTAGCCACCAACGGCAAGGAACTCAGAAGAAGTCTTTCCTTACCTTTTCCAGTAAAGTATTCTTTTAGAAGGGTCCTGGTTACCGCCTAATCCATTCTGTGCATGAATATCGACGTGAACGTTAAGCTAGGAAGGGCCCACGTAGTCATTCTCTGCGTCAATATGACACCTTCTATGCACCAAAAGGCGGACTTTGCTACGATTTCGTCCGATGGTTGTTTAAACGTATGAGTTGTAAATGTGCAAAACTCCGTCATTCTCGATAATTAATGTTTAGCAGGTATCTCCCTAGGTAGTTTATATGAATCTGTTATTAGTTGCGGAGTTTGTCACCCCGCGCTCCAGAACTAGCGGTTTGTACTGGCTGTCAGCTTCAATTAGTCCCTATGCAGGTGGGATTGCGTTTTGAAAAGTTTAAAAATATGCTTCCTATGAGGTTGTAGACCAATGATATTATTCGGTCCTTCTATAGAAGAAGATTCCTATCGCAATGTGTTCTTCTTAATGTGTCCTTTTCAGTACATTTCATTTTTCAAAAAAATATGTACGTGCTTGCCTATGGTAGGCGCTAAACGGAGACCTTACGGCACATAGATTGCAGCGCCAAGTCTAATCTCCACTCAGGCTGAATTGTACTTGCTGCTAGTAAAGAAGATGTAAGAGAGCGCGAAAGAGAGAGAGAGAGAGAGAGAGAGAGGGTAGGGACGTTGCAGCTCTCGGAGTAAGGATGCCCGCCGAAACAGGACATAAGAAAAGATAACCATTCACATTGCATGTGGTTTTGCGCAAAATTCCAAGAAAATTATGCTTCGGATTAATGTGGGGGTTAGGCTTAAGTTTAGTGTTAGGTGTTAGGTCGCAGTTGGGGCTAGGGTCATGATTAGGCTAAGGGCTATTATTGTGTTAACTGTAGGGTTAAGATTTAGGGCAGGTCTGGGGTTAAGATTAAGGTAATAGTTTAGTTTTATATTAGGGTACTTGGTAACATTGAGACACGGGTATATTTACCCTCCCTGAAGTTTACCGTAAGGCCACCTATTTTAGGTGAACAGGGCAGTTCCTGTTGTCTTGTCCTGTTTAGGCAGCCATGCAAGGCCTTCCTACCCAAAATGACTGCCTAAGTGGGATGCATCTGTTCCATTTACTTTGAATGCCCTTATAAATTCAGATATATTTTATAGAGAGCATGCATAAAAATATTTTTCCGTTTACTAATTTAGTGAAAAGTAGGTCTTCTTTAAATG
>WEDG01003837.1:12500-78545 GCA_017591395.1 Schistocephalus solidus
CGGAATTTCCATTCCCATGTCTCTAACAGTGTTCATTCGAAGCCGTTTTGATTTGTCTTATTGGAATGTCTCAAAATATTTCGCAGTGGCCAGATCTTAAACTGCAGGCTTATGTTAATCACACCGTTCTTCTAGCCTCTTATTTTTAGTCAGCCACATGATTTGGAGCACGTCACTTTTTCTTAACATGAATCTGTCCGCTTGGTCCATTGGTTCTCTGTTTGCCGCCCTCGAGATCCAAACTGGCCCTAAGGGCTCCATTTTTGGAAAATCTCGTCATAAATTGCACCATGGCATGCCTAAGTTCAGGCACCTTTTAACCACATGCCCATATACTAGACAAAGAAGGTAAACTGGTGATACCGCTGAAATTACTTCACTATGGATACACTCAAGCGCCCCTGATTTGGCTGTGTGGATTTGATCATGTGTTTGTGCATAAGTGGTGCGCTTTCGGCTATGCTTACCACAGACACCCATAGTTCCATATCCCTCTTGTTTGAATGGCGACGTGTATTAATAATTAAAATGAACATGCATTCACATGACCGGTATACGACTTGGTGGATGACGCGATTGCAATTCTTCTCTCCAAAACGAGTTGGGCTGTCCCCTGCTTTGGTAGTCTGGGATAGTTTGCATGATAAAGGGTTTAACTGTGTTGGTCTGCAGACTCGTAAAAGTATTTTATTCTTCTCTTTTTCCTATCCATTCCGTAATCAAGGGATCTTTTGGAGTTCGTCGCAAAGCCATCGATGAATGCAGTCTGGGTGACTGTACGTGTATCGCCGAGAACTAGTGATCGTTTGGCCGGCAGCATAGATCACCGCGTGATTAGGTAGTGCTGCATAGCTCCTAATTTATTTGAAAAAAGTCTTTTAGTATCGAGGTTCTTCTGGTCTCGCAACAATCATCTAATTAATTTGCTCTCAAAGTTACCCAGGTGCATGCTAGTTTTAACCCCAACTTTAGTCTTCAGATCCCATTCCAAGCGAGGTTTTTTCGCTGACGACTTTTAAAAAGAAGCAAGAGCATGGAGGTCTGGCAGGGATTCAATCTCTTTACGCCTCGTCTTTCACCCGTCTTGTTCGCCAACCCACATCCTTTTATCTTTTATCCTCAAAGCATGATTTTCACCCGTTTTAATGGCCTAATGTTTGTGTGTGCATCACGTGGCTTGTTCACTTGAGTATTTTGTTCATCTGACGTTTGGAGTTTGTGCATCGGCTTTTGGCCAACTAGCAATGGAACGTGTTTATAGTTGATCTGCTTAGGTAAAACAAGCGCGCTACGCGTAAACGGGGTGTTTGATCCTGCGTCCAAGGGAGACCATCCACGTAGTGTTCGCTCGAATGCTTTTTAACCAGTTTTTTCCTCTAGATTTGCACACGCTAGCCGCATCTGTCTTGTTGAAATTTACCGTACCGTTTGTTGCGAACCCCTTCTATACATGATTCGAGTGCGCACGACTAGAACAGATTATACTTTTCTCCCCGTGTGCTCCTTGACACCCATAGGAACTTCAATAACCGGCTCATTTTCTATCCACCATTCCATGTTTTCAGAGGTTTTCTTACGAGAAATTTTCTTAAACTACTTATGATGTGTGCTGAGTGGTCCTTAGTCAAAAGTTAAAAGCCTCATACGAAGGAAGATTATCATGTCTACTTAGCAACTGTAATAATTTCAGCTTGCCTGTTCGTTTCTTCTCGGTTTGGGCTTTCAATTTTCGCGTAATTTGCCGAGTTTGCCCTACGCCCTATGAAAAGTCGCGTTTTTGAGTCTATATGACACAATTGTGTTGCACACAGTTCTGTTTTCTCCTCAGCATCCATCGTTTTGGGAAGTAGAGTTTGTTGTTGCCCGAAATCTCCTTGAGATTTGTTTCCTTATCAATACAGCTGTCCATCATTCATTTGTATAATTAAATAGTCCATCCTTGTCGAGGCGTATTTGTTTTTTATTTCCATCCTCACTTGGCCAGAGAGGAGTTCTGGCGGTTTTCTATCCCTACCCCCACAAGAGCAACTGGTTAATTTTACCGCCCACCTTTTTGCCTGGAATGACTTCCACAACCGTCTGTCTAACTGCCCTGTTACTTGCCCGCACAGCTGGTGAAGTACCGAACGCGCAGTGGGACACCTCATCTTCACGTCGCCGCGATGCAACCACATCCCAGCCCTCCACCCCTGATAGCGAGGCGGCCAACGCAGGGGCAGCGTCTCTACTGTCACAGTTGCGGTTCGCATTAGCTCTAATTGACGAGAAGCTGACGGATTTTGAGTGGCAGCCCCAACCTTGCGGCGCTGACAGGCGCCATCTCCTCGACGTCCTTACTGAAGAGTTAGAGGAATTGCAAAAGACCTATCGTTCTGCCCAATTCCTATGGGCTTCTGGTGAGTGCGTCCACTACGCATATGATGAGGGAACGTTCCCCATCTTTTTCCAGCTCTTATCACCAGCATACCCGTCATTCATGTTGTTAAGTTGTTATATTTGCGCTTTTGATGCTGTTACAGGCAGTGGATCTCGATAATGACAGACAAGTTCAGAACCAGATGTGCTCTACTGGCGTCTCGCTTATCTGCTACTGCTGCTGCTGCAACAGCTGAAAACGGAGTCAATCGACGTCTTTCCTTTGATAGTTCTTCCCCTGAATGTGGAATTGGCACGACCGGTGCAAAGGAACGGCCCTCTGATCTCTCTTCAACTCATGAATCCCAACCCGCCTCGTCCGACAGTGCAGTTTACAGTCAGCATAATTCTTCCACATCACCGGAGCTCAACGATACTTCACAGTCGCGGCTTGATATACCAAGTGCGCTGAATCTTTTTGTCATAGATCTTCTACTTACACATTTAACTAAACATATATATATATATATATATATATATATGGAATGGAACCGACAAAGACAAGGGAGACCGGAATGGCCATTTCTGCCTTATTAGCCGTCATCAGCCAGTCATACCCAATCCCAAGTGTGGCACACCTGGGATTCGAACCCGCGACCTTTTGGTATTTGAGTCGAACGTCTCTACCATTGAGCCACGGGCTCGTTGTTTTGTCGGTTGTGATCGAGAATATGATGATAGCGTGGGGCTCACTCGATTCGCTTAAGGAACATGTATGTTCCGTTGTGCCCTGGAGCTCAAACTAGAGCCCTCGCAGGCGGGTCGCATAGCGACGTGTAAAGCATATGATGGAATGGAACCGACAAAGGCATGTGTCTTATGACACAACGTTCGTTTATCGCCAGTGGCTAGCTGGCGGGCGGACGTAATGGGATCAAGCGTGATCCTAACCACATCAGTGAGTGTCATACGATTGTTTGACATGTATATATATATATATATAGAATGGAACCGACAAAGACAAGGGAGACCGGAATGGCCATTTCTGGCTTATTAGCCGTCATCAGCCAGTCATACCCAATCCCAAGTGTGGCACACCTGGGACAACGGAACATGCATGTTCCTTAAGCAGATCGGTGAGCCCCATACTATCATATATATATATATATAGGAAACGCGCTTGATCTCCAAATTTTGTGTTTTAGATGCTCGAGAAGCTGCCGAGCTGCATTTCATTCGCCTGATGTCCCGCTACAACGAGGTCAAGACCCGCGCATGGGACGCTACTATCATGAAAGAACTAGAATCACTCATGCAGGTTCGTTTAAAGGTTGAACCCTTCCACTTCCTGAATTATCACCTTTACCGTGTATTCACTTAGTTCTTGCTTTGCGTTCATTGCAGCGACTCCTTCAGCTATCCGACCGATACTCAATCCAGTCTTCGGTTATCTCATCACCCAAGGATCTCAGAGCAATGTTTCAGCTAGATCAGGAATCTAATCGACTTTCCAAACAGCTTGGAAATACGCGTTCCGGTTTGTCTTTAACTCCTGTAAACTCTTAAAATTTTTTTAGCCATGGCCTTCAAGGGGTTTTTCCTCAGCCCTGGGTCATTTCATAACTACCCGGCGTTATTGATATTATACGTTGGTTTTGACTTAGAGAGCAAGCTAAGAATGATGAAGAGACCATAATTATAGCCATGGCGATCCTCACTTTCAGTCTACACCGTTGCCAAACACTCTGTTTTTATAAAATAGACTCTCCAGCACCCGTGCGAATTCGTCCCGAGAAATTTTCTTTATGCTTTTTGATGCTAATTTTACAAAGGTACCACCAACTTTAGGATTTAACTATAAGTAACTCGTAGTTGCCCTTTAGGGACGGTAAATTGGATTGAAGGTCGTCTAAAACTAACTACCGCTGCAATGTAGGTTATTCATGTAGCTGCCTTAATATCGCCACTCCCCCAACGTCTTCCAATCTATTCTGACGCTTCAGGCGACGGTCCCTATAGGGCAGCACTTCGATGCTGCCTGTTAGCATCTTTTCGAGTAACATGCTGTTGTCAGGGCGTGTCTGTTAGCAACTACGATGTTTTTGTTTTACTTCGTACATGACTGGTCGACTGCCTTTTCAATACTCTCGCAAAACTGCCCTGTTTGCCATAATTACCTCTCCTACGTGCGTTATTTCTACTCAACATGAATATTTGCCCGTGAGATTACGATTTTTGTCGCTTTCTTTCTGTAGGTGAGAGAACTGTGTTTGTGAACAAAAATCATATTGTGTTCGACCGGACTTCTACTGCAGCTGATACCTCTTTGTCTAATAAAGTTCGCCTAGCTGAAGTGAGTCTTTGTTGTCTGCTTTGCTCCTGCAAAAAGTTATTATCTAAAAAACTCAACCTTTAATCTTTTTGTTGTCTTCCCTTCGTGGGACTTGATGGGTATTGCGTTGCGACCGTAGCGGCCTCTTTTCCAACTTATAGGTAAGATCTCATGTTATCGCTGACCTTTCGAACAATATTTGGTATTCCAGAAAGACAAACTGGGCATCGTTTATTTTTTTAAATGGTTCTTTGCATCGGGCTTTATTTGAGGGCTTTATACAGGTCTAATTAGTCTCTAATTGTGAGAACGTCAGTCTTCAAATAAACTGATTCTATTGAAAGAGATGTCGTGATCGGGAGTCGCGTTTACATACCAAAAACGCAGATCCAAAGGGCGTTTCACAAAGCTTGGCTTTTATGACTGCACATGATCGCTGATAACATCGATCTGTTGTTCAACGACTCATTAAGCTCAGACCTCCACGTGTACTCAATGCTTTAATTGATATCTCATTATCGGAATTTCAAAACGTCGCCTTTCCCAGGAAATTTGTTTTTGACGTAACACAAATCGCCTTTTTTTTCAAGAACACAAAAGCAACTGCCACTGCGCTTACACCAGACAGCGGCCTCCCTACGCCACCAGCGAGCTGCCTCAGTCAGACCGAGTTCTTCGGCAGTCCAACGCTGTCTCCCGGTGTAAAAGCACAACACCAACGCCAGGCGTCAGTTGGCCGTCGCTTGCCTCCAGACGCTTTTTGGAACGTCCGGACTACGGCATCGGGTGCTCGCCTCTCCGACGGGGATATCTGTCCAACGGACAGCGGTGTTGGCGCTACCAGCGATACCGGCTACCGCTCGCGACCCAGCTCTGCTAGATTGCGTAATGGCGATGTGACTAATTTTCACGAATTTAACTCTCTCCGCAGCCGACCTACAGACACTGACAAGGGTATCACTTCCTGCAGCGAACTACAGGCTCTTTCTGACTCCCATCGCACCTCGTGAGTTCTAATCTCTCTCTCTCGCTCTCTCTCTCTCTCTTTGATCTTCAATTTTCTTGTCTGAATGAGACCGTGCATTTGTGCGTCAGATTTGTTTTCCGATAGCCATGCCATACTCTTCTTTGTTTTTCAGTGGGACCTATCTCTTTTTTTGCTGATATCACCTGGATCCAAGGTGAAGAAACTCGATTGAATGGTGGACCTATTTGTTTGCTTGCCTGAGCTGTTTGGTTCATAGATGAGTCCATTTAGTGGGTAAAAAATCGGAAATAAAATTCGTGGCATTTATGAGACGAACTGGCCAACCAATAACCGATGTCGCAAATTCGAGAACGTTTAATGGGAGAAATATATGCTGGTTGGAGATCTATGTGCCGATTGACGGATTTATTATCGGAGCGTTAGACATTGATTGATGACAAACCGTCTTGCACTTCGCAGTTGGAAGTAAATGCCAACCTCGACGGTGCAGTAACAGTTTGCGAGAGCAGGTCACTGTATCTTATACGGAAATTCATTTTCATTCCATTTTGCTTGTGTACGAAAACAGTTTTGGAATTGGATACGGTAGATAACGGCAAATCTCTCATCCGGATTTGAACAATCCTCCCTTTTCATTGACGTATTTGCGCTTGGGGACTACAGGCTGCGTCATCTTTCTGTATAGATGGACATATTATAACTCATAGCTTATTTCTTCTTAGTCCCCAGCACAGGCAAATTTCCCAGATTAGGTAGCTTTCTGTATTACCATAGCGCATAGCTGACTCATAAATATAACGGACCTCGTGTTTTTGTCCTCGTTGATGATAATGTTTGGATCTGTTTGAAGGAATCCATCACACAGCCTTGCTTCGATGTCATGAGGTGATTGCTATGCACGTTTTTTTCTGGTACAATCAACTTTCCCGAGGAGGTGCCTGGTATCGGAGTTTTTGCCTCTATTCACTGGATGTGTCCGTCGTTGGTAGCTTCGGCTTTTCTTCGAACGTTTGCGTTTCTGCTGATATAAACGAACAAGTGAGTTCTGGGAAATATTTCAGAAGGAGATGATGTGATCCCTGGACCAAATGTTCATTGGCTTGACGTTTCGAATTCTCACTTGAACCCATCGTCAGAGAGTCGCCGCTAAGGTTGATGGAGGTGCAAAGTGCCCAGTATTTATAGTACATGACAATTCGACCTTCGATTTCGACGAGGTCCACACGCGTACTATAATTAGTGGCTCTCGCAATCACTGCTGGGGGTTGTAACTGATACGATGATGTCCGCGCCCGAGGCATTAATCGCCGCAATTTCATCATCCTCGTTAGATGTGGGCGCATTTTCTCCTTATGAGTTGTGCTTCATTCCATAGCGAAACGCTTAAATTTCCTTCGCCCTCGTGACTTGTTTCCTAGAGTCAGATCGTCGGCCCAAGTTGTCCAAATTTTTATTTGTCTGCCTGCTTTCCGATTCGTACTAGTTTTTGCTGATAATTATTATTGCACGTTGAGAACCTTGCAGTTTGAGGCCGTATAAATATAAGGGTGTTGCAAATTACGCAGTTGTGCTCCACCACACAGCTTGAATGTAACTGTAGCATCAGACCAATTTTCGACGTGCTTTCTAGTGTATGCTCGGAATTTTAGTCAGATTCTATGGATTCTTTAGTCGAAATCGACACTGGTTGTGTAGATGAGGTGACTTTTAGAGTTTATTTTGAATTCTCCGTTTTGAAATATCAACTTAGACGGTCTGATTACCCGAAAATTTGATGCCCTGCGTAGGTAAACATTTGTATCTGGTAGCTCCAGTTAAACCTCAAGTATATTAATCTGAATACCCTTCCTCGCTTTCCTTCCATAATTTTTTTAGAATCTATGTGTACATGGTACGTGTACTCGTCATATATGCTCGTAGTGATTCAACTTCCCGGCTGGTGCCCGCTTCCTTTCACCATTTTGTCTTCTGTTGCAAAATTTCTTTCTTTCTTTCTCCTTTTCGCTCCACTGTATGCAACTTATATCTTGTTTTTAGCCAGCCTGATGCATCTGAAGATGGTCTCCGTTATGGTTCCGGGAGTCTGCATTATCGCTCTAAGTCGACTACCGAACAAACTGCTCATGGAAGAGACCTGAGGGCAACCGCCAGTCTTCATCGTTCTCCTTCTCATGACATGTAAGGAGATCTTCATAGGTCTTCATGTGCAAACTTTGATTTTTACCATGCATGCTTCATGTTCTGCTACAGCGCATAAACGAGTACTCGGTGCGTACGCTACAGCCAAACCAACTTAGGCATATAGAGAACGAGTTTGGTGCAGTTTTAAACCCCTGTAGGTAACATGTACTGGGAGTTTTGGAGTTACTTCCCCAAAACTCACGAAAAAGAAGCACCTCCATTTGAAATATTGACCGAACACTGATATATGAAGCCCTTTTATCTGTGACCGAAGGCGGATGCGGGTAATAGGGGCCTTTTACGAGGGAAATGTTATATTCTTCAAGATTTAAAAAGGAAAAAGTCGTATTTTTGCTGCATGTTTGTTTTACTGCATTAGAAAGGCAATTTACGGAAGGGCTGTTCAGCGGGCTGTGTGCTTATCCGTGTCCTACCGAAATATTGAAGTCGATGTGGGCACACAGACCCCCTCCCCAGAAATGTGCACGTTTGCTTATAAGGCCTATTTTGCGTATAAAACCGAACTATTGATGGAGCATTTGCCTTGGAAAGGAAAAATCATAGTTTTTTTTAAAAAAATATAAACAGTACTTGGCTTTTTTTAATTTGAACGACGCCGTTTCTTTTGTCCCATTAAAAATCGACTGCCGATATCAGTTCCCAACGAAGCGTTATGGATCTTGCAAACGAGTGATGAATTCTTTAAAAGCTCAGGCAAATTTTTCAGCATTTGAACTACGTACTACTTCATGTCACAGGCAACTGTAGGAGATATAGAGGTGTGTCGAATAATTACGGCTACCATAACGTCATGACTTGAAAGGGTACCAACTGTTGGGATAGTTGGGTTCTCAAGACTGAGAGCCACACTGTGTGGCTATTTCTCACTGTGGTCTTCTATCATATTGAACTGATGAGCTATTAAAGTGAGATAAGTCGGGTTCATGTCAGGCCAGCAGGTGTTTGGCATTAATGGAACAGGCTCGAAGTCCTGGTAAGCCACTGCATGCTAGTCGACCTCCAGTCGTCTTAAGCAACTCCTGCCATGGGAATGTAATGGTGGCCAAAGAGGGATATAGAGATCGACTCTGTGCTATTTGCCCACTGTGATCGGTTCCATATGAAATTCGACAAAAACCCGCTGAGAAATTGGTGCTCCTGGTCGCTTTTAACTTACGAAATGCCCATTGTCTTTGTGCACGGGCACTAATGCGAGGGCAAGATTGAGAAAAATTGTGACGTAGCCCAAGAAGCCAACGTCTTATTGAGCAGTATCGTGGTTGGAACCAGAAGTTAATTGAGGAGAGGGATGCCTGCCCAATCAACCATCTGGAGCACCAAAAAGGTTCTATAAGAATTTCTAATACACCAAAGCCTTACCACAGACCAGTAAATGCATAAATCTCCTTTTATGTACGATCAATGAGCTAGAGTATAGGCATTTGTAAAGGGAGGATGCGGTGGTGTCGGTATGTGCGCCCTACCAGTAAGCCAGCTGTCTGCGTCCGATGGTAGCCCATCCGCACACATGCTGATCGGACAGCCTACTACCGTAGGACCCACAATCACCCTCTCGTGCGAATGGACTGTGGACTCACTAACCTAGTCAGCCAATCTCAGACGTCCTTGCACGATTCAAGTGTCAAAGAGCACATTTCCTCGTGCTATCGTGGGCTTGTTCAGTCGCACGCAATTAGACTCTGTTAATGTTAATGTACGCTCAGTGTCATCACAAGGAGCGCCGGTAACACTTTCACCCCCTGCCTAACGCATCCCTCGCACGGGTATAGTCGTCGTACGAGGTGAAACTTACCTCTAATGTCGACGTTTAGTGTTCACACTCTACTTTAACATGGACAGTACATGGACATTCTGTGTCATCTGGAGTTTTTTTAGTAGATTTAGCTAGACTTATTTAGGGAATAGTTGTCCACCGACAGCCAAGGGTAGTTACTTGATTTAGTTTTATGTAATATACCTTCCGTGTAAGCAAATGCCGATATTTCTCTAAGCTTTTATGGAGACACCATATATAGCTCATTAAATTTTGAAATGGATGCAGACCATGTTGTATACTTCATAATCAATATGAATAAACGTACTATCGCAAAGCTGTATGAATGGACATTTCGTGGCCTTGAAAGATTTTATCATTAGAGTCATTGTTGAAATCAAAGCATGGCCTCTTCGAAAGGTGGCCGCAAAGAATATCATTTAAAAGCCTGTATTTTGGCGTGACTGAAATAGTGCGAAATTGTGCTAAATGATAGTCATTATCTTAACCCTATCTTAATAATCATTCCTACTGGAAAGCACGTTTCAGAAGTTCGGTTAAGATATCATGAGGTACGTCACCTATAGTTTTTTTTTCATTTTATATAGAAATATAACTGCCTTAAGTGCTTGTTTTAACTATCTTTCACGCGTGATATGAAGAATGCTTTGCGGATGTTTGGTAGGACCTAAACGAAAATCAAATAAACTTTGGTTTCTTTCACCCTCGAGATTTCCGACGCCTTACGGCTTTAGAAGTTGTTTGCATCGTGTTCATGACTAGAAAATGAATAGTTTGAACTCCAGGCGGCTAAAAGGAAAACTAGACTTTTATATTTCAGGGCTGTATATATGGTAGTTTCTGGTATTTCACCGCTGATCTGTTTATGTGGCTAAGAGGAGCTTGTGCCCAATGGTTACATTCATTAATGAGTCATGTACTTTGTAAAGCTTGTGAAACTGTTTTCTTAGGTATTTTTACGCCGCTGTCTATTAGCGGCTAATTTGTGAACATTACGTACAGATCCGCTCAACCGTAGTATATGATATCTGAATTGCCACTACGCCTGTCAAATTCACTTACGAAGAGACGGCAATCCCGCATACAACCTCTGTAGTATTAGTCTGTTAATGTATTTATGTAAGGTCTAAACCGTTTGCGTGCTCTACTTTTCGCCAGCGAAAATCTTACGGACACTTTTATTACGTATTCTATCCAGTCTGATTTCTTTCCTGTCAGATAATTAAGTCTATAATTACTCGTTTTGGAACAAATGTCGTGCGAGAAATATAAAACTGTCCATATAGTGCCCTTTTGTTTGGACGTGTTTAGGAGCTAAACCAGCTTTTTCAGTTGATACACGGGGACGTAATAAAACAGGACTAAAATTCAACAAGTTTTGTATATGAGCAGTTAAGGGCTTTCTTTACAGAAAATTGAGTTTTCCGCTTACAACCGACCTCATCCTGCCTCTTTTCATACTGGGTATGTTCTATTTTCTGAAGCGTACACTTACGTGCATTATGTCGCTTACGAGAATCGTTTTTTAGCCTGACGAAACTTCTTCTGTTTGGAAGTCTTAGTTTGCACAACTACAGTTTTCTACGTAAAAGAGCTGGTAGGGCTGAATACCTGCACCCAGAACTCTTCGTAAAATGCCAGCAGTATCTGGCCTACGTTTTGTATTTCCAATATACCTGCATTATATATTTTGTAAAAGTTTGCACGGTTTCAATCTGGGTAGCATGCATACTTGCCTTTGATCTCCTCCAAGGTTGATAAGAGATACAATCAGTTTGGAGGAGGATATACGCCGCTTGCGTCAGAGCGTTGCCCGCTTGAACGGCCTCAATTCTGTGACATCACTCGACTCTACTGGTCTTCTTTGCAGCGCACGCAGTTCCGCCAGCAAAAATTCCGGCTCCGACACGGCTTCGCCACGCCCGACATGTGACAGCGGATCGGAGCCTTGGCACAAGTACTTCTCCCTATTTTCCATGCCTTGCTGTCATAGTACCCTTTTCGGCAGCGCGTCCGTGAACGGATTCTAACGTAGGCTTTTTGTGCTGGCTATTCTAGGAAAGGAGTCCCGGCGTCGAACCGTCAAATGTATTCTACCAGCAAGTTTGCCTCACAACCCTCGGCCTATCAGCATCCCCTTAAGAACTTGAAGCTTCGGGGTGAGCCCTTTTTATTTCTCGTCAGTGATCTATTTCCCGCAGATTCCAGGGTCGTAGGTTTTGAGGCTAACGTCACTACGTGCTCTTCGGTAGAACTCGCGGTAAGGATGAATTATATGGAGAACAGGAACCGCCCACAATGCAAGTGCCTTTGCGCCGAATTCTAGAGAACATAGGGTTAGTGTTAAGGTTAAGGTTCAGTTTAGAGCTAAGGTTGTGGTTATTTATAAGTGTAGGGTGAGGGCTTAGGGTGAAGTTAGGATTAAGATTAGATTTACGGTTTAGGTTTATGTTAGGGTTGGGACATGGGAGTATTTACTCTTCCTGGAATTATGCACAAGGCTACTTTCGTTACCTGGGCGATGTGTTCCTATTCCCGTGCTCCCTATTTGGCGGCCCTATAAGTACTCCTTACCGAATGTGCGTATGGAACCCTAAAGGATGTAATCGCCTTGAGGAACTGACAGTTACACCAAATGCTTGACTTTACAACGTTGTAGTTTCTCATTGACGCCTCATGACATTGGCTCTTATTTGTTGATCAGCTTAGATGTGTTGGACACGGCGGCTACGGTCCGATAACCACTTCGCTTAGCGGATGAGACCAGACAAAAGCAGCCGGCACAGGTATTTTGGTGTAGAGACCTTGGTTCTCCTACGGTGAAGAAGCGTTTGCACCTTCGTAGGCACAAACAGAGTCTTTATGCAGCATCATTCCTTGAGCCCTAAATCAACATTATGCTTGCCGCAGTCTTGGCACTGGATTACAATGGAATTTTGAGAACGAAGTAAGACTGATGCTGTGCTGCGAATCTTCCACGCTCCATCTTATTCACGTGCATGTGGTCTTCATCATTATCTTCTTAAAATGTCCACCCTCAACTATAACAGAAGCGTGACCAAACTGCCTGGCTCGCAAAATGGGCTAGAGGCGTTGGTGTTACTAGCATCCAGCTTTTGTAATTGCGTGACCAAGGAGCATGGCGCAGTTCGTCGATAAATTGGGGCTTGAAAACCATAAAAAAATTCCTTGACGTATACTTAATGTTTAAAGCATACTTTTTCGGTTTCTAGCGCCGTCGAACAGCTCGTCTGAGGATGAACCGCGTAGGAGGCAGACCGTCAAAATATTACCAAGACGCCTTCGCCCAATCAGCAGTCCAGACTTCAGTGACAATGAGATGGCAGGCATGCAGGTCGTCGGTGTTGGAATCCTTCCTCGTCCCTACGACTCGTCCTCTCTACCAAACGGATCGGGTTGCGTTCTGCGCAGCTATCAAAAAAACGCCTCTGCTTCGTCCCGCAAGTGTCGTCCGTCGCGTCGCGATCACAGCGTCGATGGCGTCATCTCTACTTCTCGGTTAGGATCGGCGGCGACTGCGAACTTTCGGTGCCCTGTCCTGCCGTTGGGGTGCGAAAAGCCCTCGCGAAACCCTCCCACATGCAAGGAGAGTGCTGGCCTACTGGCGGATCCGCCTTGGGGCGGATCCATGCCCTCCCTAGCCGCCACTGTCCCTAAGCGGTCGTTTTGTGGACTGGGTGCCCCTCGTACGGCAGGTCCGACTTCCACTCACAAGTACAATGACGTTCGTCGGAGTCGGAGTTCTTTTCGATGTCGTGATGATGGAGCAAGGTCTGCAGCATCTGACATTGCAGACGGTTGTGGTGCTCTGCCCTGTAACAGTTGTGGCGGTAGCGGTTACCTTCGCTACTGTGCAAACTGCGAGGCGGATCAACCTGCGCCTGCAGCATCCACTTCTCAATGTATTGAGCACTCCAAGAGGTGAGGATGTGTTCCGATAGCTTTAACCTCCGCAGTATTTGCCCTTCCAGCATTATAATCTTAAATCTATGATGGTTAGTATCAAGCCTTTGCAGTATTCGCACTGCCCCTACAGAAGAAGGGGAGAAAATTCCCCTGGGGATAATTCCTCAAAATATAGGTCAGTAGAAAAGGAGAAGCTACGCCATGTTCATTCAATGTGCACGTATTTTAATTAATACAACTGAAAAAGGATATCATGGCAAATTCAAAGAAAAGCAAAACAGTAGATAAAGGGCTGACTCATGCAATTTGCTAGTTTATGTTGCCTGTATAAGACAATTCAAACCGAACAGAAGCAGACCGCCTTTTAGTACAGCAAAGAACAGAAGCCCAATTTTTCTGATAGCCACGAATATCAGAGAAGGTGGACTACAGCAAATGCGACTATATTGAGAAAGTACTGTTTCGGGCTTCTTTGCCTTCATTCAGCCAATCATAGCTCAGACTACCAACTGGGGCCAGAAACAAAAACGTGCGCTTGCACGCGGTACAGGCAGGTTCTACCAGATGGGTCATGCGCACTTAATCGAACCGAAGTTCATCACAGCAACTCGGGTATTTATTCAATCATGAATGGACACACGAACCTATTAGCTTTCATAAGCAAACGCGCTTTTTATGAGTGGCAAAGGTTATGAGCAGGCATCGACTACCAGGCTGAAGTCGCCTAAGTTAGAATAGCAGAGGGGTATTTTTTGCCTGTTCGTCACATATGCCACCCATAATTTCCTCCTTTGTTTCAGTAGGGCAATAGATCGGTGTTCGACAACTCCAGACATGAATATGTTTCATCAACCTCGTATGTTTACTATTTCAACATATTTAAATTGCGTGCGGCCGGCCAGTAGTCATGTGCACAGTAGGCACCTGACCTCAGGCATACTGTGAATGTCAGTTACCACTACATTCGAACCCTTGCGATCACGAGGAGTTGATCTAGGCGAGCATCGAAAACGCTGGTCTAATTTGTCTTCATTTTATTACATTGCTACTGAAATCGTATTCTGTAGGTATGTTAGCGTTTAATATTTTCGGTTTGAGGTAAAAAACGCGTCCGCGTCGTTCTGTTGCAACAGTGTCTTTTGACTACGGGGGTCTGCTTTGCGATTTATGTTTAAAGGAGGGAGGTGGTTAAAGCATTTTCGGACTACGCACTATTTTTCGAATTAGTATGCTTACTAATAATGACTATTGCTTATTAGTATCCAGTAGAGCTGGTTTTCGGGGTTCCATAATTCTATAATCCATTAATTTAATAATTATAATAATTGATTAATAGACTGGGAAAGTACTTCTCCAGCATATGACAAACGGGCTTGGGATGATGACGTTCTTGAATATTTATCTGATGCACTGCTAAGAGGCACACCATCTGACATCGCACAAGATCAATTATCCAACTGCTAAAAACTCACTCTTCTCATTATTCGAGAGGTCTATTTTCCGTAATTATGGTTGCAACCCCTTAAAGGGTTGTCAGAGTTGGGTGCTTCAAATGGCTGCCATTTGTCCCTCCTTTGTCCAACGCTGCCACCAGAGGTGAATTATGACTATAAAATCTGCCGCCATCTCCCCACCCTAACCTCTTGCGTCATCTCTCTTCCCGCCTTGTAACAGCGACCAGAGTTCACCTCCGCTAAGAGTCTTCTACAACCTTGCGTAAGTTAGCCCGTCCTTCCGGCGCATGAAGCCGCCTGTCTATGTGCGCTCCTGCCTTGTATGCATCGGCCTGTTGCGTCAACAGCCCTTTTTTCCTCTGTCCGCTATGCCATCAGTTTCATATTTTTTGTGTCCTTTCACATTTCGCCATGTTAACTCAAACTCACTAACCTCCTTGCTTATTGTTGCTGCTACGGAAGCTTCAGCGCCGGTCTCAATTCATGTCGGACCATCAGCTCTAGTTTCAGTCTACTGTCCTGCTAGCCATGCTTTTTTTCTAACTTAGCGCAAGGGTCTGGTGAAAGTTAAACGATTGCCCAGGGAATCGAGAATTATTGTCAACAAAGACAACCTGGAACTAACGAATCTTGGCTTGTTTACTGTTATTCTCTAGTCAAATCTCAACCGTTGGCCGAAAAACCTAGAAATTCAACGCAGGGTTCGGTTTGTCATTTGGTTGACTGGGTATTTACTCCAAATGTTCACGCAATGGCAAGGTGGGTTGCATGTAGGCTGCAGGGGTGTTGTTTGTCTGGGGGGCTATGTCGCTTATGTACGTGTTGTGAAGTGGGATCACGTGTAGCCTTTGTGGACAGATAGAATGCGGTTTAGGGACGTGGTGTGGAAGGGAGTTCGTTTAGTGAGGATGCTGGTAAATGCGCATCTGGTCGAATAGGCCAATGCGATGACTGCAGTCCTGGAGCAATGTCGGTAAGTGAAAGCAGATGGGTGGAAGCACAAAAGCCGGGCTCCCTGTGAACACTGCAGGCAAGGCCAACTGCCTTTAGGAAACCGTGGTAAAGGGGGTTTTATGGGTAGTGCAGAAAGAGAAATCAGAAAGCCGGGGAAAAGCAATCGAAGAAGGTAGGGGTGATTGTAGCCTAGTTACCGACTATAAATGAACTAAGTGGAACCAGTGGGGTTTAAGGAAAACGGAGGGCAAGGGGATCAGCCTCCCAGCTGGGTGTAATGGAAAGCCAACCTAAGCCGGCTACAAAACGAACCGATGGGGACGCATGTGCCAGAAGGACGAAAGTTAAACGCGTGAAAATCGAATCTGGAACAGGGTATCCAGAGCCAATGTTAGCAGGTTGTCCGGCTATTGTGCTTCCACCACGGGACGGAAGAAACGGGTGCAGGTTTGCGCTGCCGGCAGTAGTTCTTCGGTCACTCCTATGCACCGAAGGTCTTGCATGCGGGGTTAGTTATTTGTGGCCTTTTGGCGCCCACTATGTGTAAAATAGTCGCAGGGTATGACTTATGGGGTTTTGTCGTATAACCTGAAATTCTCTCTGCTGGGAGTCCCGAAAATTACATAAGCCTTGTATGGCTACCTAACTAGGACATGAGAAAAGGAACCGTCCAAACACATGTGGCTTTGCGCTATATTCCGAGGAAATTATGCTTAGGACTAAGGTGAGTATTAGGGTTAAATTTAGGGTTAGGTTTCAATTTGAATTTAAGGTCAGACTTGGGGTTATAGTCATAATTTAAGTAAGGGTTAAAGTAATTATAATTTTAACTGTAGGATATAGGTCTAGGGTATGCCTGGGGTTAAGATTAAGGTAACAGTTTAGTTTTAGGTTAGGGTTAGTGTTAAGGCATAGGAATATTTACCTTTCCGGAAATTTACCGTCAGGGCACCTATTTTAAGTGGGTGAGGCGGTTTCCATTCCTGCATCCTGTTTAGGCGGCCATACAAGGCATCCCTACCGTATCCTCAACCTATGACATACAAAATTTGCCTTGTCAGGTGGTAAGATCAGGGACTTCAATCCTTGCAAGCCCGCCTCGCAAACGAGTCCAGAAATCGGTAAACCTTTTCTTTTGCTTTTCATTTTCTCGTAGATTTTAAGACAGGGACTCGGGAGTTTGAGATTTCGATTGTATGCGCTATTTTGAAGAACTTTTATGAGTAAGACGCGGGGTTAGGCACCCTTGTATTACACATGGCTATGCGCCCAGTTCCAGGGAAAGTAGGTTTAGGGTTTGATTAGAGCCAGGTTTAGCTTATGATTAGGATTAAATTTTGGGTTAGTGTTAGGGTTAGGACATGAAAATAGGTACCCTTCCTGGATTCTAGCGCAAGGCTTCCTGTATTACTAGCTTTTTTATTCCCACATCTTGTCATCTGATGGTCACCCCTTTCAGTACCTAGCGAAATGTCATTAAAATATACGGTGAACTCTTTTTTCAAGGCACTGAACTCTATAGGTTTCTCGAAAACGTTATTTTTTTATGAATCAATGTTTTTGCTATGTTTACTGACTCTGTTGCGTCTTTATTCCGCATTTTCGAATTCTCACTTTTGGGTCCCTTTATTCAGGTTTTTGAAACTTGCTGTGCCAGTGTCAACATATGCGCCCTAAGAACTCACGAATAATTTCCCTCAGCTCTCGATATGCGTTTTTCACTTTACAGTCAGCCTTGCATGCCCGTCATGATGTCCTCTGTGCGACTGCCAGTACGCCACTACGAAACCTGGACTGAGCGTGTTTATGATGTGCAGGAATTCGATGTCACTCCACAACCTCTACCGCCACTCTGTAAGCCTGACTGTCCCATCAACAAGCCACGCGGGGCTTGTCGGTAAGTCCTCTGCGCTCTCGCGTCAATTTGCTGTCTCCCGTTACTGATTGGGCGTCCTCTGATCCACAGTTAGGGTAAATTGTTCTGTTAAATCGTACCGAGCAAAACAGACACACCCCGGCAACCCCGTATAACGGCAAATGAAGACAGCCATCCTGTCTATCCAACCGGTAAAGTTTCGTGTGTATCCTGGCAAGTTGAATATGGCATAAACATTTAGGATATTTAATGTGTAGTCTATACTTTGTACATGCAAGCTCCTCCATATTTTGCTAATGCGGGCATCGACTGGACTGCCTGAAGCGGGATATCAGTAATGTTTTTGAATCTTGCCACCCCTAACATTCTCAGAATTGTGATAAGGTGATTGGACACGGGGTTTTTCCTTGCATGTGCAGCGTATCGATGCTTGCACTGAATTTCCATTGTTCATCACCTCTAAGTCATTCTTATTTTGTCCCTTTGGGTCCCATCCTCCTCCTTACCTGTGTCCTTATGTTAGGGAAACCACCGTTTGAATAACTCTGCGCTTCTAAATTCTATTCGTCGCCTCACCTCCCCTCTTAAGTCTGCCTCATCAGACACTGCACTTTACCACTCTTTTTTATTCTAACTACAAACATGAGGTCATTTGAATACAACGCCAACACCTTTTTGAAGGAAGAAACTCTGGCGCAAATGTTTGCACCTCAATCACGGACGACCGCTCATGATGCCGACATTTGCAACTTTCGGTCACTATATATCGTTTGTTTTCTTTAAGTGTTGTCCCTTTTGCGTATCCATTTTCATCCATGGTGAAGGGAGGTTTTTTTGCTGAAAATTTTAAAATGGTGCTTTCAAAATAAAGCGTATCTCTTATGATTTCAGCCTAGTAAATCGTTGCTGTCGGTTGTCCCACCAGCCATCTTGCCTTGAAACCTCTTCACTCCGACCGCTTCGAATGACCGCGTCTCATTCGCACCCAGACTCAGCACTTCGGACCCACAACTTCAGCTCCTCGAGTTCCCCTCGCATGATTCTGACAACAGCCAACAGCCTATTATGTTACCCACTTCGCGCATACAAGTTAAAAGTTGCCTGGAGGTGGGTTTGACCTTTTTAAAATCTGTCCTCCGACGCACTATCAAGCTTCTGCTCACCATTTCTTAATACATATGCTAGACTATCGCTTACCAATCGTGTTGCGAATGCAATTCTTAGCTATTTTATCACAAAAATAGGCGCGTACACCGAGAGAGTTTCATTTTGAGTGGTAAATTCTACTAAAATCATCAGAGACCAGTGAATCTTGTGGGCAAATGACTTTATAAGACGCATCACTGTTCCCGTCAGGTAAGTAAAATTACTGCCTGTAGAGGAGTCTTGAGTCTCCTTTAGTTTGTAACCTTTGCCAACGTCATTTTCTTTACCTCTAGAGGTTATTTGTAGGCCAAACGGTAGCACAATATGTCACCTTCTTACGAGTTTGGCGGTGTTTTTCAGGTCAAAAACGCACGGTTACCTAGCCTAAAAGTAGGTTAATGATGCAGTTGACTGGGCGATCCTTTCACAGCCATGCATTGAAGGGACCGAAATAGGGAAGCCAACTAACCCATATCATGCGGAGGATGTGCAAAGCGTCTAAGGGATTGTGTCTGTATGCATTTTGCTGCCAAAATGAGTCACCCATTTACCTGCTCCCATAGTTTCTCAGTAGATCATCTAGTCAGAATATCATATCCTTCCGGGGAATGAGCCAGTCGTCATGTACTGCGATCATTGTAGCTGTGGCAAGCTCAATGGCGTCTAAGTGGGTAGGCGACATCTCCACTTAGGGCATCAGACCGCACATAGCAAAAAGTTCCCCCCTTAGTCAAGTTGCCTTTTCATACTTCAGCCGGGAACCTGCTCGCATTCAGCCTTCGGGACCGCCAAATCGGATACTAGGATGGCACACCGTCTGCAAACTGGATTGTCAGCTGTCCCCACCACAGTCGCTGCCGCTACGAGAAAAAAATGCTTTTGTGACCTAGAATGAACGATTCAGCGACTATTTCAGCTACCTCGAGTCGTCATTTTTGTGCTTTTAATCTCCCTCTCTCTCTCTCTTCCTCTGTCCCGCATTTCTCACCATATTCTGTCCAATTTCTTGCCCCGTGCGCCTCCTCTCCCATTCTTATATGACCGCCAGTTACCAGTGGGGAGTGCGAAGACCCTCGGTCGTTTTCTTTAAACGTTACCTCCAACGTCCACCAACTGTCCACAGGCTCTCTCCCTCGTCGGTTTATCTTGCATTTTGCACACAGTCCTCTTTAACACTGTAGTTTGTAATCATTTATTGACCTGGGTACTTTTTCCGCGTGAATAACTACTACTTAACATTATTATTACTACTTTGTATGAAGCCGTGGCGATGCAGTTTTTGTTCAACGCTTTTTACGTTTTCTGGCCCCTTCTTTTGGCCATTTGTACTTTATATTTGTGCAACAGCATGACCGTACGAGACAGTAAGTCGATCCGGAGCCTTTCAAAAACCTTATTTACACATAGATTTTCATAGGGATCGATGTTTAGCGTGAAAAATGCCTACATTCGATGTTTACTAACCTTCGGCAATTTTTCCCGTCACTAGAAATGCGGGTTGTTCTGTAAACGGAGTTAAAGATACTATCTAGGGTTAATCTCGACCGAAGCTAGGATCTTTAAAAAGGTTTGATCAAATCTACTACCGGCGCATTGTACTCTCAAGTTCAGTCCTTGAAACTGCCAATGTCCTTGAGATGAACTGGAGTGCCTTTAGTTGATCCTTCACATGGAATGTATAGTCGCATCGCTCCCTCCTTAGGAGACGATCTCGTAATTTCCTTCACCATTCCCCAGAAGAGTGCTCGCAAAACTAATTCTGAATTGTATTCAACTTTACGAAGTTATGCTAGTCATGAAGTATGCGGCCTGTCACATCCGCACTCAGAATATGCAATAATCCCCAGGATTCACGACCCATTTCAACCGCATGAAGCCAGTGGTCTCACTAACTGAAGGCCATTAGTGGTTCCGCATGGAAAACTGGACCGTATCAGAATTCAAACAATCAACTTATTCGGCAATTCTCAAAGATCACGCCAAGGGGTGGCTATTTTTTACTTTGTATATTCGGTGCTGAGTTGTGTGCTTCTAGGGTCATAGAATTACCGTTTGAGGCTGGTCAACCACCAACAGCTTGCATATTGCCGACGGCAGCGAGTCTGGTTACGAGATAGCAATGTGAGTTACGACATCATTTGCGATGTTCCATCATATATATGTATATCATATCATATATATATATATATATATATATATATATATATATGATATATATATATACTTCCGACATGGATACCGACTAAAGACAGGGAGACCGTGTTTCGCCGATGTTTCTGGCTTATTAGCCGTCATCAGCCAAAGATATACCCAACTCCTCAAGTGGGTCACACCCAGCGTTCGAACTCCCGCGACGTTTCTGGTATTTGGACTCAGAACGGGTAAAATACCATTTCGAGCCAACCGTTGTTTTGTGCAGGATATGGAGTCGGGACTATGACATGACTAGTTAGCTCAGACCGAAACTTCTTTAAGGAACATTTGGGATGATACAGTTGATGCACTCTAGGAGCTCAGACTCAGATGCCCCTCTGCAAACAGGTAGTACTAGCGACGTAGCATATGATGGTAATGGCAAACATGCATGTTCCTTCCGACATAGATACTAGCTAAAAGCCCATATATATATATATGTATATATATATATATATATATATATATATGTACATGTACGTCTGAATAATCCACAAAAAGTTTCAAATGCTTTTCTGTTATAAGGTGCGTATGGATAGAGTCTTTATGTAAGTTGCTAACTTGGTAGAAAGGTTAAATTACTCACACCAATAATCAAGATATTTGGCGTATTCAACATATTTGAATACGAATACTTCTGATAAGAAAGATTTAAAAACCGTTGAACGCAACTGAACTGGGAATCTGTAGTCCGCTTATAAATTTGAATCTACACTAAGCAACAGAAACTTGTAGATCAGCAGGGGCGCATCTCTGAAGTAAACATGTGTAGCGGACACAAAGTTTTTCTATTTTTCTTTCGAGTTTGGGCTCAAGTTCGCCGAGTATAATAATCCACATTGTTTTAAGCTTTGAAATGTTTGAATCCATTTTGGTGACAACTGTCGCAAAAACAGATGGGTCCAACCCGTCGATGGTTGGGAAAACTTTGCGCACATAATGGCCTCATGTTAGACAGCAGGCTGTATCTTTGAGCAGTGCGATACCCAAAAGTTCCCCTCTTATAGGCTCGTTGAAGATTTCTTCAATGCGGAAGTAAGTAAGCCGATTCACTTTATTATTTAGTGTGAAACAGTGTTTTTCACATGTTGCTGGCTAGATTCAAATGAATTCATCAAGTCGATTTAGTTTACTATAACGCTCTGACTATTGGCAAGCTGTATTACACTCTCAGATTTCTTGAATAGCAGTCCTGTCAGCACATGTCGTCGTCTTAGGTCCTGAGCTAAACCAAGGTGGACGAGACCATGACATAGCTCGAGTGGTCATTCTTTTATTTTAGCGCAGTTAATGACTGCTGCAGGTGCTTGCAGTGCAGATAGTGTGGGTACATTCCTTAAGTAGATTCCCACCCGCCCCCCTGTAGAGACGATTGAACGAGAAAACCACAATCCGTGGCCCTAACTCACAAAACAAGATGACGTAAACTGAGTTGATTACTTTTAGACGACTAACTCGTTGCGGATTTTGTCCATTCGCCTAGCCCCTTTCCATAATGGCCTTTTTCGAGTACAGTATGCGCTGGAACAATTTTTCGATGAAAATGTTTACACATTTAAGCGAAAATTTACGTTACCTTGTATTCTGGCAATTTTCTCTATCAATAGCTGTCATGGACTTCTTATGCGTAGCAAAGTTTGTTTTTATTTGATAAGAGAGTAATTTAGCCTCGAGAGTTTCACAAAAACAAAGCTTGCCACACGTGAAAATTTATTTTTTTCTTCTGCTTAAAGTAGATGAAGTGGAATGTGAACGCAGTTTTTTTTGCAAAACTATATGTCATAAATTATAAAAAAGCTGTCGTAGATCTGTGTGATACCATTCACGTAAACAGTAATAACGCATATAGACACTGACCGAGCTGGCAACCGGTGACCTTCTGGAAACATTTATATCATGGACGTCTCTCTACGGAAAATCAAACGGATTCCTCCCTGCTTTGATCAACCGCATCCTACATCTCCTCTCGCGGAAAAAATGAGTACATCGATTTCGCGCAACAACGAGATATTACGCACTTGGACTTTTTGCTTTAGTTCATATAACTCCAATTCTTAGAGGATATTTGATTAAAAGATAAGCAAAAATACTTTTGTAGACGTTATTTTGTTTGTGCCGTTTTACTTAGTCAAAGATTTACACGAACAAGCATAACCTATTTCTGAAGCTTGTGCTTTCTTACAGCAGATTTACTATCTCATGAACTGTCAAGCGAAATTCTGAAATGTATTTTCGATTAGGAAAGATTGCTTAAGTAGGGTTGTAAGATTTATTATCTTGCAGCCTAATCTCGGGATATTTTAGTCACACCAGGATGTCGGCTTTAGAAGGAGTTTCTTCCCGGCCGCCTTCGGAAACGAGGTTCTTTAAAAAATGGCTACTTATACAGCATATAGTTTTTCTATTGATTTTCAAGGCCTTCATAAATTCAAACGTATTTTATAGAAAAAGTGCACCAAAAAACGTTTTTGTACTCGTTTGATAGCAAATTGTTCCTTCTTCAAATTCTATACTTGGAGAAAGGGTATCATTCAGTTTTAAACAATTTTTAAACTGCCCAAGAATTTTCAACTTGGGTGGCCGGTACACCTGCATTCAACGTTTCAAAACTGCATGCTGTGTACAGTCTAAGAAACATCACTCATTTATCTACGCCGAGAGAAAGAGGTTACGAAGGGCTCATAACATACTGTAATGGATGCGGAGCATTTTATACACTTTATAAGTAACATTAATAAATTGACGGATATAATGCAGCATGAGTGAACATTTCACGGTTTCATAAATAGCACTTTTTAAACTAAAAGCTACCCTTTATTCACGTATACAATAGGAATAACGTGTAAGTTTCCATCAAAAAAGTACAAGGAAGAAATTTTTTTCATTTTTTCTATAAAATATATTAGAATTTATTAGGGCATCGCAAAATACATACTAATTAAGTAGTTATTTTTACAATCTCTGCTTTTTATAGGCGATTAGAAAGAATTAATGAAAAAGTCAGTATCCTGGCATGACTGAAATGTTTCAAGATTAGGCTTTAAGATCATCAATATAACAACTGTACTTAATTTATCCGTTTGAATCGAAAATGCAGTTCAGAATTTCGGTTGACGCTTCATGAGATAGGACATCTAATGTATTTTACATGAATTTTCACGTTTTCGGCATTTTCGCTTTTCTTAAGAAAATCATTATTTCCAATTAGCAAAACAATACTTGAAATACTTATTATGCGTTTTCATTTACCTGGAGGTCGTTGATCATTCGTCTAGTGGTTCGGTAGATGCTTTCGGAAGGATTCCAGTTGGTTGGTGATTTTTGTTACCTTAGAAATACCTGGGAATTAGGTCAACTGCTGTACTTCCAGTTGTTTGTTTTCGGAGGACTGGGATTGGCTGATCCCTCTGTTGAACTCTCAGCCGTTGACCTAGCCGTGTGATCGGAACGGACAGCCTGGGTTTCAGCGGTCCTCTGAAAACATAACTAGCGTGCCCACATGATCTGTACTGACGAAACTTGCAGTATTAGTCAGTCATGTTAAAAATGAAAGGTGAACGACCACCCGGACTGGGCCATGGCTTCGTTTAACCCAATTTGGCCGAATTCTTTGGCGAGGATATGGGCCAGCAAGAAGCTTCGTAGACCTAGATCAAATTAGCCAGAAAATTTCACGAATACCATCTGCCTCCATCAGCCGACATGGAACGTCCCACTGGCCTGCTTGCTATTAAATCGCTTCGATATGTATCCGGAATGTTCGCCTGACGTCGAAACCCGAAACCCCATCTTTGACCTATCTCTCAGCCAGTTTCTAAACCTATTTACTAATGTATGTTGTCTTTGAAACAAAATACTTGAGATAAGAGATAACATAGCGCATGTGAGCAGATAATTCACCTCACTTCTCACATGTCATAGTAACTAATCTTCACCGATGGCTGGTAACCAAATGCTTTTAGTGCTGCCTCCGACCCTCGATACAAAATATTCGTAGATTTCAGTGCACCATTGAATGGATTTTCCCGTTCCAATATGGTTTCTCTCTTCCAGAAGCTTTTCCTTAATCAGTTTTTTTAGTTCATAGTATGCTTGTTTATATGTTCAGTGAACAGCAAGCTCCGTAGCGTTTGGCTATGTTCCTTGTGTTTAAGTGATCGCATAGCCGAAACCTGCGCTTTGGACATATACCTTACTCGATATACCCCTGGTTCGTCATTTGTAAGAATATGTCGTCCAACAACAATTCTAATGGTTGCCATTATTGCCTTTATAAAGTACAGTGAACCAACTCTAACGTAAATAGAAATATGGAAGCTGTGTGTGTGCGGTCTCAAAAAGTAGCCTGTCTGCCACTAAACTGGAATCTCGCCTGTCACCAATCACGGAAGTAAGCCTCGCATGGTCGGAGGAAATGATCTCTGGTACCAATATTGCCTGCACAAGAGATCGAGAAATGTCATTCAATATCAGCATATGTAAAACCGTGTTTGCAGTCTAGCTGGCCTCTTGTGAAATCCTCACTATAGTCGAAAAGTATTTCGAGTATATTCTTAGACCAATGATGAATAGTTAAATAGTTACCATGTTAAAAGTACCAACATAGGAACAGGTGGGACGATGATTTTAGAGCTCAGTTGGAAATTCGCAAAAACTTTTCGGTTGTGTAACAAATAAGCGTGAAAAACTTTACCTGCAGGACGCTTCTTATCTTGAAATAAAGTAACGTCATTCTAATTGAAGTATTCCACTGGAATATTATGTACACCTCCACAAAGGTACCTAGCCAACAGCAGGTACTCGTGTGGGCTTTCCGTGAACGAATCTTCGCACAGTAAGTCTGCGATCAAGTGACGGTCGTCACGCGTGATAATCGCCCGAGGTACTCAGGTGCCTTTTATCGGCTGCCGAATTCGAGATGCATTCGTTGCTGATTCTTTATTCGGCTCTGTGCTATCTGACGTGGTCTTCTAAAGTCATTAGGCCATAGCGATACTTGATTACTCAATGAATGCGGAGGTTCAAGTTCCAGGTGTGTGTATTAGTAAAGAAGGCTGGTTGGACACAGGAACAATTGGCTTATGATCCTGAGCTTTCGAACTCCTGCAAGAGACCATCGTCAGAGCTGGCAACCACAACGAAAAAAAAACTAGACTTTTCGGGGTTGCAAACCAATCAAAGATATTTGATGCACGTCTGTGGGCGAATGCGCAGGGCTAGTTATGCCGGCGCCTGATCGATACGTCGATTGGTTGAGTTTTAATCCGAGGACCAGGCTTCAATAAATTCCTCAGAGGCAATTTGAACACCTCAGTCCGATCAGTCTCTCGATTCCTCGTATACCTTCGAGTGCGGAGGATTCAGTCGGACGAGATCGTGGTTTCATTCGATGTGACTTCTGTATTCACATTCAGTCCAACGAACCTGGCGCACGAAGCCTTGCGCAAGAGACTGGAAGATGCGTACGACGAGTCTCATTATTCACTCAAAATTGAACGTCACATGAGGCTTTTGTCCTTTTGTGAAAAACTTACTTCACTTTTGTTGGAAAACCCTAGGAGAGGATTAAGTGGAGTGAAATTGACACTATGACCTCCAGTCCAGCGACATAACTGGTCCTACAGGAGCCAGAAAGTACTACCCTCATCTAACATGAGCGAGTCTTTTGTCTCTGTTATTTTGAGGACTCATAGTTTGCCATTCAGAAAAACCTGTTGCGAAAACACAACTTGCACAACGGGATCTTCCCTGATATACAATTCACGAAGGAATAAGAACAATAGCAGCTGCTGCCTTCCCTTGATATCCTCCTCAAACGAAATCCTAATTGTTAAATTGAAGCGACAGTTTAAAAGAAGGCAGTGAACACCACATGACCTTTCAGTTCTCATGGCAACCATTCGGTAGCTCACAAGCGAAGCCGATAGAAAGCACTCTCCACGTGAACTCGCGCTCATCGTAGCAAGCGGGAGAATAAATTCGGCACAAAGATACCATTCGCAGCAAAGGTGATGAAAATCAACTACCGACTGAATGCTAAAGAGCAATCTGGGCATCGCATGTCTTAGCTATTTTTGTTACTATGCCAATCAAACTGAACGCATGCTGGGATGGCGCACGCACGAACATAAACTGAATGCGCAACGTGGTTACGGATTTACACAAGTAGCTGCCAACCTATCAATCGGGTCATCAGCTCAACTTCGCGGGCATCAAAATAATCACCTCCACCAGAAAAAAGACGAGCCGAGAATTTATTGAATTATAGTCCTAAGGTTGGAATTCAATCAATCGATGTATCGATCTGGCGCCAGCATACAGAGCCCGAAACAGTTGATACTGGGCAGGGTCCTCCCAGGTCTCGGGGTTTATTTGTAGGTGTTTGAGAGATTTTATCAAAGTTACCCTGTACCGTCTCCTTTATCCATCATTTTGTCGGCCATCCGTAGCAACAGCGCCGTAGAAGAATCGCTTGGGGTGCTTTTCATCCATTCTTGGTAGATGGCCATTCAGGTGAAGTTGAATTTTCTTCAGCAGAGCGTGGGAGTTGAGGATCCCGGTCGTTTAATTTCGTCTTTGTCCTTATCCCTGTACTGTCACCGCAGCTTAAGGTAAAGATAGCAGGGTTGTAGGTGACTGCGGTTCCTGACTTAATTGGCGTAGACGGGTTTAGGTCTACGCCCCGGTATAGCAGTTTTCTCAAGGTGATGGCTTTGGACATCTTTGGTGCGTTTTTGAGTTGGAGGTCTCAACGATTTCTTGCAGAGACTCTAGGCCGGCTGATGTCCTGGCTGACTTGGAAGATACGATGGGCCTCTTAGTCGCAGCTTTTGCCGATGTGTGAGAGTGTGCTTAGGACATTACAATTTCAGCATGATTTGCCGGAGTCCATTTGGACCCGCCGTTTCGAAAGTTAAAATCATTTCACCAATGTAGTTTAAAGGTGGATACGCATCTCTTGGTACTGTTCTTGTATTTGGCAACGTTATAGAAAATTTTGGTGATTTTTCGGTGTCGTTGGAAGCCGCACTGACATTCCAAAAGACGTTTGTGGTACAGATGTTCGTTAAGAAGATTATGAGGTATACGAGCGCAAATATTTCTAGCAATATTGAGCAGTGAGCTCATTTTTTATTGTCACAGAGCTGTCGCTTCCGTTCCGTTAGTAGAGATGGACGACGGTAACGTTCTTGAAACATTTGGAGAACTTTCTTGGCCATCACATCTCTTGGAATAGCGATTTCAATTTGTTAATCAGCCACGGAAGGTCGTCATTCTTAGAGCTGGACAGCAGCTTCATTGAATCTCGGTGCTTTGCCGTTGCAGGACATTCGGACAACTCTGATTGTTTCCGGGAAGTAAGGCAGGAGGTCCAGTTCATTTTTTATTTCCGTTAGGAGGATTTGGTTAATGGCTGTCTTGGAGATTATGGATCGGTAGTTGAGTTAATATTTAAAGTCTTTGGCCCATACCTTTAGTTTCGAAATTTTCACCGTTGGAAATGTCGTTTCGTTGGATCTGAGCTGCAGGGTGGTTCGTTTAGCGCGGTTGAGGCAAAGAGGTTTTCAATTTGGTTTATTTCCACGTGCCCTTTGATCTCCTTAGCCTCGCTGTCCATCCAGTCTACCTTTGTCTTTTGCAGCCATTACTACACCGAACAGTGGCATCCGAAGCAGGCGGCCTTACTGGCGTTGGTACAGTAGTTTATGCAGACTTACTGCCGTCTATTTATGGCGAGTAGCTTGCAGCTTTCGTTTTTGCCATCAAACCTGTTCTAGCGTTGATGGAATTGGCTCCCGAGGATGTCCAATTCAGTGGCATATGGGGCGTTCACAGTTGATGTTACTGTGTTTTCTGGGTTGATTGGTTGTCCTGGGTCTGCAGTTCTTCTGGACGATGGGTTGCCAAAATCTAAGCAGTAGGCAAACAAATTCATCAAATAAATATTAACCTTGACTGGTAGTCACTTACATTGTGTCCTCCAGTGAGGTTTCGGTCGAAGGCTCATCTTGGAAATGATAAGGCAGTGGTTGGTCCAGCCATCGCTGTCTCAGATCACCTCTGTCGTCAAGGCGTCATTTCAAACGCGCCTCCGGGCTCAAATTTAGTCTAACAGGGGTTAACACTACATTCGGGGATGCATCAGCGGGCGTCAAAATCGGGCATTAAAGTCATCAAGAACAATCGGTTTGTCCGTAATCAAGACAGTCGCAAGAAGGGCATGCAGTTCCTCGTAGAAAAGTTCTGCGTCCCTTCAGCGCTGATCATTGAGAAAGGGCATTGACGCTGATGACAGTGACGAATTTGGCTCCCCGAAGAGGCAGACACAGGGTCATGGATGTTCTTAGACTGACAGGCTCGTCGTCCAACAATGCCTTTTAGGGTGCGAAAGCTAACGCCGGCGTCGAATCCTTCTGCGTTCGGGTACCGGTTCTCGAAGAAGGTGTTACGGACCCCAAGCCACTCTAGCTGACTCTGTTCAGATAATAGGATCTGCCTGAAAGCAGCAATACCCGCTTTCTATCGCGCAAGTTCCTAATCGACTAGCACCTTTCAACTTTCAGTTTCGTTTATTTTTGTATTGTCCGAACGTGAGCGAAAACTTCACACTGACAGCATAAGCGGGGTTACTCTCTAAGCCTATGCCAGTGGACGGTAGAGTGGATAAGTTTTTGTTTTGTTCATTGTCATGCATCGACAGAAGAATTATCCGAGTGCTCCTTCAAGATAACCATACCAGGCTTCGTCAGATGATCAATCAAGAGGAGATCAAATGCTGTGAGTTCATTAGCGAGAACGGTACAAATCTGCTCCTGTAGAGGGTAACTGAACGAGTCTGCGAACAGAGAGCGATACGCGACACAGCACTGGGGAACGAATTCAGAAAGCTGCCTAATCCAATGTCACCTAAAAACGACAAACTGATGCACAACCAGTCGTTAAATGAGCTACCGAAGGATCGCTTGCAGGTGTAACGACATGAAGCTCCATTCAATACAGCTAATGCCAAACCTGTCAACATGACTGCAGAGGTGGAATCAATCCTCAGTCAGACGAAAGTGACCGATGAGACAAAAAATTTTATTCGAAGCTTAGTATCGGCACTTCTCATGGGTCACAGGCCGCGTGAAGTGCTATCCAAGGTCGACCGTGCTGGCCGTATCGCTCTCGCTCGCAGACTCGTTCAGTTACCCTCTACAGGAGCAGATTTGTACCGTTCCGCTAATGAACTCACAGCATTTGATCTCCTCTTGATTGATCATCTGACGAAGCCTGGTATGGTTATCTCTGAAGGAGCACTTCGGATAATTCTTCTGTCGATGCATGACAATGAACATAAACAAAAACGCATCCACTCTACCGTCCACTGGCATAGGCTTAGAGAGTAACTCCCGCTTATGCTGTCAGTGTGACGTGCGCTTCACGCTCGGACAATACAAATAAACCAGGAAACTGAAGAAGCTGGAAAGTGCTACAGTCGATTAGGAACTTGCGCTGACAGCGGATATTGCTTGTGGGCAGATCCTATTATCTGAACAGGGTCAGCTAGAGTGGCTGGTCCTCGCAACACCTATTCGGAGAACCGCACCCAGACGCAGAATGATTCGACGCCGGCGTTAGCTGCACCCTAAAAGGCATTGTTCGGACGACGAGCCTGTCGGTCTAAAGAACATCCATGACTCCTGTGTCTGCCTCTTCCGAGGAGCCAAATTCGTCACTGTCATCAGCGTCAATGCCCGCTTTCTCAATGATCAGCGCTGAAGGGACGCCAGAACTTTTCTACGAGGAACTGCATGCCCTTCTTGCGACATGCCGGTACGGACGACCGATTGTTCTTGATGACTTTGTGCCCTGTTTGACGCCCGCTGATGCGACTCCGAATGTAGTAAGTTAACCCCTGTTAGACTGAAATTTGAGCCCGGAGGCGCGTTTGGAAATGACGCGCCTGACGACGGGGGTGATCTGGAGATGGCGCTGAGAAACGGATCAGCCACTGCCTTATCATTTCCAAGATGAGGCCTTCGACCTGAAACCTCCCTGGAGGGACATAATGTAAGTGACTACCGGTCGAGGTTAATGTTCTGATGAATTTGTTTTGCCTACTGCTTAGATTTTGGGTGCAACTCCATCGTCCAGAAGAACTGCAGACCCAGGACAAACCAATCAACCCAGAAAAACATAACATCAACCGAACGCCCCATATGCCACTGAATTGGACATCTCCGAGCCAATTCCATCAACGCTAGAACAGGTTTGATGGCAAAACGAAAGCTGCAAGCTACTCCATAAAATAGACGGCAGTAGTCTGCATAAACCACGTACCAACGCCAGTAAGGCCGCCTGCTTCGGCCACCGTTCAGTAGTA
The DNA here is from genome assembly GCA_017591395.1 of Schistocephalus solidus. Lineage (NCBI taxonomy): Eukaryota > Metazoa > Platyhelminthes > Cestoda > Diphyllobothriidea > Diphyllobothriidae > Schistocephalus > Schistocephalus solidus. The sequence goes on from WEDG01003837.1 coordinate 44,068, forward strand.
ATGGCTAAAGACGAAGGTAGACTGGATGGACAGCGAGGCCAAGAGATCAAAGGGCACGTGGAAATAAACCAAACTGAAAACCTCTTTGCCTCAACCGCGCGAACGAACCACCCTGCAGCTCAGATCCAACGAAACGACATTTCAACGGTGAAAATTTCGAAACCCAAAGGTGGGCCAAAAGACTTTAAATATTAACTCAACTACCGATCCATAATCTCAAGACAGCCATTAACCAAATCCTCCAACGGAAATAAAAATGAACTGGACCTCCTCCTGCCACTTTCCCGGAAAACAATCGTGTCCGAATGTCCTGCAACGGCAAAGCACCGAGATTCAATGAAGCTGCTGTCCAGCTCTAAGAATGACGACCTTCCGTGGCTGATTAACAAATTGAAATCGCTATTCCAAGAGATGTGGTGGCCAAGAAGGTTCTCCAAATGTTTCAAGAACGTTACCGTCGTCCATCTCTACTAACGGAACGGAAGCGACAGCTCTCTGACAATATGTGAGCTCACTGCTCAATATTGCTAGAAATATTTGCGCTCGTATACCTCATAATCTTCTTAACGAACATCTGAAACACCACAAACGTCTTTCGGAATGTCAGTGCGGCTTCAACGACACCGAAAAATCACCAAAATTTTTCTATAACGTTGCCAAATACAAGAACAGTACCAAGAGATGCGTATCCACCTTTAAACTACATTGCGGAAATGATTTTTAACTTTTGCGACGGTACCCAAATGGACTCTGGCAAAATCGTGCTGAAATTGTAATGTCCTAAGCACACTCTCACATCGGCACAAAGCTGCGACTAAAGAGGCCCCATCGTATCTTCCAAGTCAGCCAGGACATCAGCCGGCCTTAGAGTCTCTGCAAGAAATCGTTGAGACCTCCAACTCAAAAACGCACCAAAAGATGTCCAAAGCCATCACCTTGAGAAAACTGCTATACCGGGGCGTAGACCTAAACGTCTAATACGCCAATAAGTCAGAAACCGCAGTCACCTACAACCCTGCTATCTTTACCTTTAAGCTGCGGTGACGAGTACAGGGATAAGGACAGACGAACAGTAAAACGACCGATCCTCTAACTCCCACGCTCTGCTGAAGAAAATTCAACTTCACCTGAATGGCCATCTACCAAGAATGGATGAAAAGCACCCTGCCGATTCTTCTACGGCGCTGCTGTTGCGTGATGGCCGACAAAATGATGGATGAAAGGGAGACGGGTAACGTGTAAACTTTCGTCTGGCGGCTGCACACTAAACCTCGAGACCTGGGAGGACCCTGCCCAGTATCAACTGTTTGGGCTCTGTATGCTGGCGCCAGATCGATACATCGTGATTGAATTCCAACCTTAGGACTATAATTCAATAAATCTCCTCGACTCGTCTTTTTCTGGTGGAGGTGATTATTTTGATGCCCGCGAAGTTGAGCCTGATGCGTGATAGGTTTGGCAGCTACTGCTGTGATAAATCCGTAACCACGTTGCGCATTCAGTTTATGTTCCGTGCGCGCGCCATCCCAGCATGCGTTCAGTTTGATTGGCATAGTAACAAAATAGCTAGAGATGCGATGCCCGTGCCTCTTTGAAGCATTCGGTCGGTAGTTGATTTTCATCACCCTTCTGCGAATGGTATCTTTGTGCCGAATTTATTTTCCGCTTTGCTACGATGAGCGCTGAGTTCACGCGGAGAAGTGCTTTCTATCGGCTTCCGCTTGTGAGCCACCAGATCGGTTTGCCATGAGAACTGAAAGGTCATGTGGGTGTTCACTGCCTTCTTTTAAACTGTCGCTTCAAATTTTAACAATTAGGATTTCGTTTGGAGGAGGATATCAAGGGAAGGCAGCAGCTGCTATTGTTCTTCTTCCTTCGTGAATTGTGGCTATCAGGAAGATCCCGCTGTGTACAAGTGTGTTTCGCAACAGGTTTTTCTGAATGGCAAACTATGAGTCCTCAAAATAACAGAGATAAAAAGACTCGCTCAGTGTTAGATGAGGGTGGTACTTGGCTCCTGTAGGACCAGTTATGTCGCTGGACTGGAGGTCATAGTGTCAATTTCACTCCACTTAATCCTCTCCTAGGTTTTCCAACAAAAAGTGAAGTAAGTTTTCTACAAAAGGACAAAAAGCCTCATGTGACGTTCAATTTTGAGTGAATAATGAGACTCGTCATGTACGCATCTTCCAGTCTCTTGCGCAAGGCTTCTTGCGCCAGGTTCGTTGGACTGAATGTGAATACAGAAGTCATCGAATGAAACCACGATCTCGGACTGAATCCTCTGCACTCGAAGGTATACGAGGAATCGAGAGACTGATCGGACTGAGATTCAAATTGCCTCTGCGGAATTTATTGAAGCCTGGTCACTCGGATTAAAACTCAACCAATCGACGTATCGATCAGGCGCCGGCATAACTAGCCCTGCGCATTCGCCCACGGGCGTGCATCAATTAACTTTTGATTGGTTTGCAACCCCGAAAAGTCTAGTTTTTCTGTTGTGGTTGCCGCTCTGACGATGGTCTCTTGCAGGAGTTCGAAAGCTCAGGATCATAAACCAATTGTTCCTGTGTCCAACCAGCCTTCTTTACTAACACACACACCTGGAACTGAACCTCCGCATTCATTGGGTAATCAAGTATCGCTATGGCCTAAGGACTTTAGAAGACCACGTCAGATAGCACAGAGCCGAATAAAGAATCAGCTAAACGAATGCATCTCGAATTCGCAGCCGATAAAAGGCACCTGAGTACCTCGGGCGATTATCGCGTGACGACCGTCACTGATCGCAGACTTACTGTGCGAAGATTCGTTCTGGAAAGCCCACACGGTACCTGCTGTTGGCTAGGTACCTTTGTGAGGTGTACATAATATTCCAGTGGAATACTTCAATTAGAATGACATTACTTTATTTCAAGATAAAGAAGCGTTCTGCAGGTAAAGTTTTGCACGCTTATTTGTTACACAAACGAAAAGTTTTTGCGAATTTCCAACTGAGCTCTAAAATCATCGTCTTACCTGTTCCTATGTTGGTACTTTTAACATGGTAACTATTTAACTATTCATCATTGGTCTAAGAATATACTCGAAATACTTTTCGACTATAGTGAGGATTTCTACAAGAGGCCAGCTAGACTGCAAAACACGGTTTTACATATGCTGATATTGAATGACATTTCTCGATCTCTGTGCAGGGTAATATTGGTACCAGAGATCATTTCCTCCGACCATGCGAGGCTTACTTCCGTGATTGGTGACAGGCGAGATTCCAGTTTAGTGGCAGACAGGGCTACTGAGACCGCACACACAGCTTCCATATTTCTATTTACGTTAGAGTTGGTTCACTGTACTTTATAAAGGCAATAATGGCAACCATTAGAATTGTTGTTGGACGACATATTCTTACAAATGACGAACCAGTATATCGAGTAAGGTATATGTCCAGCGCGGGTTTCGGCTATGCGATCACTTAAACACAAGGAACATGGCCAAACGCTGCGGGGCTTGCAGGTTTCGCTGAACATATAAACAAGCATGCTATGAACTAAAAGACTGATTGAGGAAAAGTTTCTGCGAAGAGAGAAACCATGTTGGAACGGGAAAAGTCCAGTCAGTGGTGCACTGGAAATCTACGAATATTTTGCAGATATCGAGGGCGCGGTGCAACTAAAAGCATTTGGTTACCAGCCATCGGTGAAGATTAGTTACTATGACATGTGAGAAGCGAGGTGAATTATCTGCTCACATGCGCCATATAGTGCTATCTCTTATCTCAAGTATTTTGTTTCCAAAGACAACATACATTAGTAAATAGGCTTCGAAACTGGCTGAGAGATAGGTCAAAAGATGGTTTCCGGGTTTCGACGTCAGGCGAACATTCCGGATACATATCAGAAGCGATTTAATAGCAAGCAGGCGAGTGGGACGTTCCATGTCGGCTGATGGAGGCGAAGATGGTATTCGTGAGAATTTTCTGGCTAATTTGATCTAGGTCTCACGAAGCTTCTTGACTGGCCCATATCCTCGCCTAAGAATTCGGCCAAATTCGTTAAACGAAGCCACATGGCCCAGTCCGGGTGGTCGTTCACCTTTCATTTTTAACATGACTGACTAATACTGCAAGTTTCGTCAGTACAGATCATCATGGGCACGCTAGTTATGTTTCAGAGAGGACCGCTGAAACCCAGGCTGTCCGTTCCGATCACACGGCTAGGTCAACGGCTGAGAGTTCAACAGAGGGATCCAGCCAATCCCAGTCCCTCCGAAAAACAAACAACTGGAAGTACAGCAGTTGACCTAATTCCCAGGTATTGTTTCTAAGGTAACAAAAATCACCAACCAACCGGAATCCTTCCGAAAGCATCTACCGAACCACTAGACGAATGATCAACGACCTCCAGGTAAATGAAAACGCATAATAAAGTATTTCGTCATTGTTTTGCTATTGGAAATAATGATTTTCTTAAGAAAAGCGAAAATGCCGAAAACGTGAAAATTCATGTAAAATACATTAGATGTCCTATCTCATGAAGCGTCAACCGAAATTCTGAACTGCATTTCGATTCAAACTGGATAAATTAAGTACAGTTGTTATATTGATGATCTTTAAAGCCTAATCTTGAAAACATTTCAGTCATGCCAGGATACTGGCTTTTTCATTAATTCTTTCTAATCGCCTATAAAAAGCAGAGATTGTAAAAATAACTACTTAATTAGTATGTATTTTGCGATGCCCTAATAAATTCTAATATATTTTATAGATGAAAAAATGAGTACCCTCTTCCCTTTGTACTGATGGAAACTTACACGTTATTCCTATTGTATACGTGAATAAGAGGGTAGCTTTTAGTTTATGACTATGTCCGAAACCGTGATGTTCACGTGCTGCATTATATCCGTCAATTTATTAATGTTACTTATAAAAGTGTATAAAATGCTCCGCATCCATTACAGTATGTTATGAGCCCTTTCGTAACCTCTCTTTCTCTCGGCGTAGATAAATGAGTGATGTTTCTTAGACTGTACACAGCATGCAGTTTGAAATGGTTGAATGCAGTGTGTACCGGCCACCCAAGTTGAAAATTCGGGCAGTTTAAAAATTGTTTAAAACTGAATGATACCCTTTCTCCAAGCATAGAATTTGAAGAAGCGAACAATTTGCTATCAAACGAGTACAACAAAAGCGTGGATGCACTTTTTCTATAAAATACGTTTGAATTTATGTGGGCCTTGAAAATCAATAGACTACATGCTGTATAAGTAGCCATGCAGAACCTCGTTTCCGAAGGTGGCCGCTTCCTTCTAAAGCCGACATCCTGGGTGTGACTCTAAATATCCTGCGATTAGGCTGCAAGATAATAAATCTTTACAAACCTACTTAAGCAATCTTTCCTAATCGAAAATACATTTCAGAATTTCCGCTTGACAGTTCATGAGATAGTTAATCTGCTGAAAAGAAGGCACAAGAAAGCTTCTCAGGAAATAGGTTATGCTTGTCGTGTAAATCTTTTGACCTAAGTAAAACGGCACAAACAAAATAACGTCTACACAAAAAGTATTTTTTGCTTATCTTTTAATCAAATATCCTCTAAGAATTGGAGTTATATGAACTAAAGCAAAAAGTCCAAGTGCGTAATATCTCTGCCGTTGCAAAGCGAAATCGATGTACTCATTTTCCGCGAGAGGAGATGTGGTAGGATGCCGGTTGATCAAAGCGGGGAGGGAATCCGTTTGATTTTCCAGACCTCCATGATATGAAATATGCTCGGCGGTCGCCGGTTGCCAGCTCGGTCAGTGTCTATATGCGTTATTACTGCTTTACGTGAATGGTATCACACAGATCTACGAGCCAGCTATAATTTATAGCCTTACAGGTTTTGCAAAACCGCTGCGTTCACATTCCACTTCATCTACTTTAAGCAGAAGAAAAATGCAAATTTTCACGATGTGGCAAGCTTTCGTTTTTGTGAAACTCTCGAGGCCTAAATTGCCTCTCTTTATCAACTAAAACAAACTCGCTGCGCATAAGAAGCCCATGACAGCTATTGATAGAGAAATCAAGGTGAATACAAAGGTAACGTAAATTTTTCAGCTTTAAATGTGCAAACATTTTCATCGAAAAATTGTTCCAGCGCATACTGTACCTCGAAAAAGGCCATTTATGGAAAGGGCTAGGCGAATGGACAAAATCCGCAACGAGTTAGCCGTCTAAAAGTAATCAACTCAGTTTAGCCATCTGTTTTGTGAGTTAGGGCCACGGATTGTGGGTTTCTCGTTCAATCGTCTCTAAGGGGGGCGCGGTGGGAATCTACTTAAGGAATGTACCCACACTATCTGCACTGCAAAGCACCTGCAGCAGCCATGCTAACGTGCAAAATAAAAAGAATGACCACTCGAGCTATGTCATGGTCTCTGTCCACCTTTGGTTTAGCTCAGGGACGACGACGACATGTTCTGACAGGACTGCTATTCAAGAAATCTGAGAGTGTAATAGAGCTTCTTGCCAATAGTCAGAGCGTTATAGTAAACTAAATCGACTTGATGAATTCATTTGAATCGAGCCAGCAACATGTGAAAAACACTGTTTCACACTAAATAATAAAGTGAATCGGCTTACTTACTTCCCGCATTGAAGAAATCTTCAACGAGCCTATAAGAGGGGAACTTTTGGTATCGCACTGCTCAAAGATACAGCCTGCTGTCTAACATGAGGCCATTATGTGCGCAAAGTTTTTCCCAACCATCGACGGGTTGGACCCATCTGTTTTGCGACAGTTGTCACCAAAATGGATTCAAACATTTCAAAGCTTAAAACAATGTGGATTATTATACTCGGCGAACTTGAGCCCAAACTCGAAAGAAAAATAGAAAAACTTTGTGTCCGCTACACATGTTTACTTCAGAGATGCGCCCCTGCTGATCTACAAGTTTCTGTTGCTTAGTGTAGATTCAAATTTATAAGCGGACTACAGATTCCCAGTTCAGTTGCGTTCAACGGTTTTTAAATCTTTCTTATCAGAAGTATTCGTATTCAAATATGTTGAATACGCCAAATATCTTGATTATTGGTGTGAGTAATTTAACCTTTCTACCAAGTTAGCAACTTACATAAAGGCTCTATCCATACGCACCTTATAACAGAAAAGCATTTGAGACTTTTGTGGATTATTCAGACATGTACCATGTACATATATATATATATATATATATATATATATATATATGATAGTGTGGGCTCTTTAGCTCGTATCTGTCGGAAGTAACGTCATGTTCGCCATCATAAGATCTACTACTTGCTAGTGCGACTGCTTTGCAGAATGGGCATCTACGTGGTGAGCTCTACAGTAGTATCGTCTAATCGACATGCATGTTCCTTAAGAAATGTATCGGATCTGAGCCCACACACAGTCATGTCCGAAGCAATCCTGACTCACAGTCCCGTGCACTTAATAATTTCAGAATTATTTACCCGATTATTCTCTGAGTCCATATACCAGAAACCGCATAGAGAACGCTGGGGACCCACTCGAGGAGCCAGACCCTGGCGTTGCTGTGTCATACGCTAAAGCATGAAACATCGGCGAAACACGTGTCTGCAGCTTTTAGCTGTATCTATGTCGAAGTGCGATATATATATCATATATATGCATATATATATATATATATATATATATATATATGATATATGATATACATATATATGATGGAACATCGCAAATGATGTCGTAACTCACATTGCTATCTCGTAACCAGACTCGCTGCCGTCGGCAATATGCAAGCTGTTGGTGGTTGACTCAGCCTCAAACGGTAATTCTATGACCCTAGAAGCACAATAACCCAGCACCGAATAGACAAAGTAAAAATAGCCACCCCTTGGCGTGATCTTTGAGAATTGCCGAATAAGTTGATTGTTTGAATTCTGATACGGTCCAGTTTTTCCATGCGGAACCACTAATGGCCTTCAGTTAGTGAGACCACTGGCTTCATGCGGTTGAAATGGGTCGTGAATCCTGGGGATTATTGCATATTCTGAGTGCGGATGTGACAGGCCGCATACTTCATGACTCAGCATAACTTCGTAAAGTTGAATACAATTCAGACTTAGTTTTGCGAGCACTCTTCTGGGGAATGGTGAAGGAAATAACGAGATCGTCTCCTAAGGAGGGAGCGATGCGACTATACATTCCATGTGAAGGATCAACTAAAGGCACTCCAGTTCATCTCAAGGACATTGGCAGTTTTAAGGACTGAACTTGAGAGTACAATGCGCCGGTAGTAGATTTGATCAAACCTTTTTAAAGATCCTAGCTTCGGTCGAGATTAACTCCTAGATAGTATCTTTAACTCCGTTTACAGAACAACCCGCATTTCTAGTGACGGGAAAAATTGCCGAAGGTTAGTAAACATCGAATGTAGGCATTTTTCACGCTAAACATCGATCCCTATGAAAATCTATGTGTAAATAAGGTTCTTGAAAGGTTCCGGATCGACTTACTGTCTCGTACGGTCATGCTGTTGCACAAATATAAAGTACAAAATGGCCAAAAAGAAGGGGCCAGAAAAACGTAAAAGCGTTGAACAAAAACTGCATCGCCACGGCTTCATACAAAGTAGTAATAATAATGTTAAGTAGTAGTTATTCACGCGGAAAAAGTACCCAGGTCAATAAATGATTACAAACTACAGTGTTAAAGAGGACTGTGTGCAAAATGCAAGATAAACCGACGAGGGAGAGAGCCTGTGGACAGTTGGTGGACGTTGGAGGTAACGTTTAAAGAAAAACGACCGAGGGTCTTCGCACTCCCCCACTGGTAACTGGCGGTCATATAAGAATGGGAGAGGAGGCGCACGGGGCAAGAAATTGGACAGCATATGGTAGAAATGCGGGACAGAGGAAGAGAGAGAGAGATTAAAGCACAAAAATGACGACTCGAGGTAGCTGAAATAGTCGCTGAATCGTTCATTCTAGGTCACAAAAGCATTTTTCTCGTAGCGGCAGCGACTGTGGTGGGGACAGCTGACGAAATCCAGTTTGCAGACGGTGTGCCATCCCTGAGTATCCGACGGCGGTCCCGAAGGCTGAATGCGAGCAGAGTTTCCCGGCTGAGAGCATGAAAAGGCAACTTGACTAAGAGTGGGGGGGGGGGGGAACTTTTTGCTATGTGCGGTCTGGAGTGCCCTAAGTGGGAGATGTCGCCTACCGCAATTTAGACGCGCCATTGAGCTTCGGTTACAGCTGCCACAATGATCGCGAGCGTACATGACGACTGGCTCATTCGGAAGGATATGATATTCTTGACAGATGATCTTACCGAGCAAACTATGGAGCACGGTGACGGGTGACTCCATTTTCGGCGGCAAAATGCATGCAAGACACAATCCCTTAGACGCTTTGCACATCCTCGGCATGATATGGGTTGGTTGGCTTCCTATTTCGGTCCCTTCAATGCGTGGCTGTGAAAGGATCGCCCAGTCAACTGCATCATTAACCTACTACTTTTAGGCTAAGGTAACCGTGCGCTTTTTGACCTGAAAAACAAGCCAAACTCGTAAGAAGGTGACATATTGCTGCTACTGTTTGGCCTTGGCTAAATAACCTCTTGGAGGTAAAGAAAATGACGTTGGCAAAGGTTACAAACTAAAGGGAGACTCAAGAGACTCCTCTACGAGGCAGTAATTTTGACTACCTTGACGGGAACAGTGATGCGTCTTATAAAAAGTCATTTGCATCTACAAGATTCACTGGTCTCTGATGATTTTGGTAGAATTTACTCACCTCAAAATGAAACTCTCGGTGTACGCCTTATTTTTGGTGATATAAATGGCTGGGGAATTTCGCATTCGCAGCGCGATTGGTAAGCGATAGTCTTAGCATATGTATTAAGGAAATGGTGAGCAGAAGCTTGATGATAGTGCGTCGGAGGACAGATTTTGAAGGTCAAACCCACCTCCGAGGCAGCTTTAACTTGTATGCGCGGAAGGGTAAACATAATAGGCTGTTGGCTGTTGTCAGGAACGTCATGCGAGTACTCGAGGAGCTGAAGTTAGTGGTCCGAAGTGCTGAGTTCAAGTGCGCAAATGAGACGCGGTCATTCGAAGCGGCCGGAGGAAGAGGCGTTTCCGCTGCAAGATGGCTGGTGGGACAACCGACAACGATTTACTAGGCTGAAATCATAAGAGATACGCTTTATTTTGAAAAGCACCATTTCAAAAATTTTCAGCAAAAAGACCTATCTTACCCTGATGAATATAAAAGGGACAACACTTAAAGAAAACAGTTCGATATATAGTGATCCTCCGAAAGTTGCAAACGTCGGCATCATGAGCAGTCGTCCAGATTGAGGTATAAAACATTTGCGCCAGAGTTTCTTCCTTCAAAAAGGTGCTAAATGACTGCCGTTTGTAGTTAGAATAAAAAAGAGGAAGTGCAGTGTCTGATGAGGCAGGACTTAAGAGGGAGGTGGGAGGCGACGAATAGAATTTCTCGAAGCGCAGAGTTATTCAAACGGTGGTTTCAACACAAGGACACACAGGTAAGGGAGGAGGATGGGACGCAAAGGGACAAAATACACGACTTAGAGGTGATGAACAATGAACTTCAGTGCAAGCATCGATACGCTGTAATACGCAAGGAAAAAAAACACCGTGTCCAATCACCTTATCACAATTCTGGAGAATGTTAGGTGGCAAGATTCAAAACATTACTGATATCCCGCTTCAGGCAGTCCAGTCGATACCCGCATTAGCAAACTATGGAGGACGCATGTACAAAGTATAGACTATTAATAATGAAATATCCTAAATAAGCTTATGCCATATTCAACTCTGCCAGGATACACGAAACTTTACCGGTTGGATAGACAGGGATGGTTGTCTTCATTTTGCCGTGCTATACGATTTGTCGGGAATGTGTGTCCTGTCGATACGATTTAGCAGAACAATTTACCCTAACTGTGGATCAGAGGACGCCCAAATCGTAACGGAGACAGTCAAATTGACGCGCGAGAGCGCAGAGGACTCTACCGGACAAGCCCCACGTGGCTTTCTGTTGGATGGACAGTCAGGCTTACAGAGTGGCGGTAGAGGTTGTGGAGTGACATCGAATTCCTGCACATCATAAACACGCCTCAGTCCGGGTTTCGTAGTGGCGTACTGGCAGTCGCACAGAGGACATCATGACGGGCATGCAAGGGCTGACTGTAAAGTGAAAACGCATATCGAGAGCTGAGGGAAATTATTCCGTGAGTTCTTAGGGCGCATATGTTGACACTGGCACAGCAAGTTTCATCTGGAATAAAGGGACCCAAAAAGTGAGAATCTTCGATGCGGAATGAAGACGCAACAGAGTCAGTAAACGATAGCAAAAACATTGATTCATATAACGTTTTCGAGAAACCTTTCGGAGTTCAGTGCCTTGAAAAGAGTTCACCGCATATTTTGGATGACGATTTTCGCTAGGCACTTGCGCAAAGGTGACCATCAGATGACAAGATGTGGGAATAAAAAGCTAGTAACACAGAGAAGCCTTGCGCCAGAATCCAGGAAGGGTACCCCATTTTCATGTCCTAACCCTAACACTAACCCAAAAATTTAATCCTAATCATAAGCTAAACCTGGCTCTAATCGAACCCTAAACCTACTTTCCTGAGCTGGCGCATAGCCACGTGTAATACAAGGGTGCCTAACCCGCGTCTTACTCATAAAAGTTCTTCAAAAATAGCGCATACAATCGAAATCTCAAACCCCGAGTCCCTGTCTTAAAACCTACGAGAAACTGAAAAGCAAAAAGAAAAGGTTTACTGATTTCTGGACTCGTTTGCGAGGCGGGCTTGCAAGGATTGAAGTCCTGGATCTTACCACCCTGACAAGCGCAAATTTTGTATGTCATAGGTTGAGGATACGGTAGGATGCCTTGTATGGCCGCCTAAACAGGATGCAGGAATGGAAACCGCCTCACCCACTTAAAAATAGGTGCCCTGACGGTAAATTTCCGGAAAGGTAAATATTCCTATGCCTTAACACTAACCCTAACCTAAAACTTAAACTGTTACCTTAATCTTAACCCCAGGCATACCAGACCTATATCCTACAGTTAAAAATTATAATTACTTTTAACTCCTTACCTAAATATGACCCTAACCCCCAAGTCTGACCTTTAAATTCAAATTCGAAACCTAACCCTAATACTCACCTTAGTCCTAAGCATAATTTCCTCGGAATATAGCGCAAAGCCACACGTGTTTGGACGGTTCCTTTTCTCATGTCCTACTTTTAGGGCAGCCATACACGGCTTATGTAATTTTCGACCCCAGCAGAGAGAATTTCAGGTGACACGACAAAACCCCCACAAAGTCATACCCTGGCGACTATTTTGCAGCACATAGTGGGCGCCAAAAAGGCCACAAAATAACTAACCCCGCATGCAAAACCTTCGGTGCATAGGAGTGACCGAAGAACTACTGCCGGCAGCGCAAACCTGCACCTGTTTCTTCCGTCCCGCGGTGGAAGCACAATAGCCGGACCACCTGCTAACATTGGCTCTTGGATACCCTGTTCCAGATTCGATTTTCACGCGTTTAACTTTCGTCCTTCTGGCACATGTCCCCATCGGTTCGTTTTGTAGCCGGCTTAGGTTGGCTTTCCATTACACCGAGCTGGGAGGCGGATCCCCTTGCCCTCCGTTTTTCTCCTTAAACCCCACTGGTTCCACTTAGTTCATTTATAGTCGGTAACTAGGCTACAATCACCCTCTACCTTCTCTTCGATTGCTTTTCCTCGGCTTTCTGATTTCTTCTGCACTACCCATAAAACCCCTTTACCACGGTTTCTAAAGCAGTTGGCCTCTGCAGAAGGTTCACAGGGAGCCCGGCTTTTGTGCTTCCACCCATCTGCTTTCACTTACCGACATTGCTCCAGGACTACAGTCATCGCATTGGCCTATCTGACCAGATGCGCATTTACCAGCATCCTCACTCAAAACGAACTCCTCCACACCACGTCCCTAAACCGCATTCTATCTGTCCACAAAGGCTACACGTGATCCTACTTCACAACACGTGCATAAGCGACTTCACCAGACAAACAACACCCCTGCAGCCTACATAGCAACCCACCTTGCCATTGCGTGAACATTTGGATGGAATACCCAGTCAACCAAATGACAAACCGAACCCTCTTCTGCGTTGAATTTCTGTGTTTTTCGGGCCAACGGTTGAGATTTGACTAGAGAATAACAGTAAACAAGCCAAGATTCGTTAGTTCCAGGTTGTCTTTGTTGACAATAATTCTCGATTCCTGGCAATCGTTTAACTTTCACCAGACCCCTTGCGCTGGGTTAGAGCATGGCTAGCAGGACAGTAGACTGAAACTAGAGCTGATGGTCCGACATGAATTGAGACCGGCGCTGAAGCTTCCGTAGCAGCAACAATAAGCAAGGAAGTTAGTGAGTTTGAGTTAACATGGCGAAATGTGAAAGGACAAACATGAAACTGATGGCATAGCGGACAGAGGAAAAAGGGCTGTTGACGCAACAGGCCGATGCATACAAGGCAGGAGCGCACATAGACAGGCGGCTTCATGCGCCGGAAGGACGGGCTAACTTTACGCAAGGTTGTAGAAGACTCTTAGCGGAGGTGAACTCTGGTCGCCGTTACAAGGCGGGAAGAGAGATGACGCAAGAGTGTTAGGTGGGGAGATAGCGGCAGATTTTATAGTCCTAATTCACCTCTGGTGGCAGCGTTGGACAAAGGAGGGACAAATGGCAGCCATTTGAAGCACCCAACTCTGACAACCGTTTAAGGGGTTGCAACCATAATTCCGGAAAATAGACCTCTCGAATAATGAGAAGAGTGAGTTTTTAGCAGTTGGATAATTGATCTTGTGCGATGTCAGATGGTGTGTCTCTTAGCAGTGCATCAGATAAATATTCAAGAATGTCATCATCCCAAGCCCGTTTGTCATATGCTGGAGAAGTACTTTTCCAGTCTGTTAACTGTGACAAAATTATACGGGCCAAGCAAACATCGGAAATGCTGTCGTACTGAGAAAAACCAAGTCACTGGTTCGTGTAATACGAGAACGGTGGTAATAGGGGGTTTCTCGAGTGGGGGAACAAAATAGTGACTAATAGGAAAATGTAGAGGAAACGATAAGGAAAGTCGTAAATATGAAGCATGGTGTATAAGGGGCAGCCCACACGTTGAAAACCGGCGTCGAGGCAATTGGGTCGCAAAATGTCCAGCGAATCGCTAGCAACCGTTAGGCACCCAATTTTTCGAAACTGTAACGAATCGACGGTAGTTATTATTATTAATTAATCCTCGATTAAATATATAAATATTAATCAATTATTATAATTATTAAATTAATGGATTATAGAATTATGGAACCCCGAAAACCAGCTCTACTGGATACTACTAAGCAATAGTCATTATTAGTAAGCATACTAATTCGAAAAATAGTGCGTAGTCCCAAAAATGCTTTTAACCACCTCCTCCTTTAAAACATAAATCGCAAAGCAGACCCCCGTAGTCAAAAGACACTGTTGTAAACAGAACGACGCGGGACGCGTTTTTACCCTCAAACCGAAAATATTGAAAAACGCTAACATACCTACAGAATACGATTTCAGTAGCAATGTAATAAAATGAAGACAAATTAGACCAGCGTTTTCGATGCTCGCCTAGATCAACCTCGTGATCGCAAGGGTTCGAAATGTAGTGGTAACTGACATTCACAGTATGCCTGAGGTCAGGTGCCTACTGTGCACATGACTACTGGCCGGCCGCATGCAATTTTAAATATGTTGAAATAGTAAACATAGGAGGTTGATGAAACATATTCATGTCTGGAGTTGTGGAACACCGATCTATTGCCCTACCGAAACAAAAGAGGAAATTATGGGTGGCATATGTGACGAACAGGCAACAAACTACCCCTCTGCTATTCTAACTGAGGCGACTTCAGCCTGGTAGTCGATGCCTGCTCATAACCTTTGCCACTCATAAAAAGCGCGTTTTCTTATGGAAGCTAATAGGTTCGTGTGTCCATTCATGATTGAATAAATACCCGAGTTGCAGTGATGAACTTCGGTTCTATTAAGTGCGCATGACCCATCTGGTAGAACCTGCCTGTACCGCGTGCAAGCGCACGTTGGTTTCTGGCTCCAGTTGGTAGTCCGAGCTATGATTGGCTGTATGAAGGCAAAGAAGCCCGAAACAGTACTGTATCAATATAGTCGCATTTGCTGTAGTCCCCCTCCTCTGATATTCGTGGCTATCAGAAAAATTGGGCTTCTGTTCTTTGCTGTACTAAAAGGCGGTCTGCTTCTGTTCGATTTAAATTGTCTTATACAGGCAACATAAACTAGAAAATTGCATGAGTCAGCCCTTTATCTACTGTTTTGCTTTTCATTGAATTTGCCATGATATCCTTTTTCAGTTGTATTAATTAAAATATGTGCACATTGAATGAACATGGCGTAGCTTCTCCTTTTCTACTGACCTATATTTTGAGGAATTATCCCCAGGGGAATTTTTCTCCCTTCTTCTGTGGGGCAGTGCGAATACTGCAAAGGCTTTGATACTAACCATCATAGATTTAAGATTATAATGCTGGAAGGGCAAAATACTGCGGAGGTTAAAGCTATCGGAACACATCCTCACCCTCTTGGAGTGCTCAATACATTGAGAAGTGGATGCTGCAGGCGCAGGTTGATCCGCCTCGCAGTTTGCACAGTAGCGAAGGTACCCGCCACCGCCACAACTGTTACAGGGCAGAGCACCACAATTGTCTGCAATGTCAGATGCTGCAGACCTTGCTCCATCATCACGACATCGAAAAAGAACTCTGACTCCGACGAACGTCATTGTACTTTGCGAGTGGAAGTCGGACCTGCCGTACGAGGGGCACCCAGTCCACAAAACGACCGCTTAGGGACAGTGGCGGCTATGAGGGCATGGATCCGCCCCTAAGGCGGATCCGCCAGTAGGCCAGCACTCTCCTTGCATGTGGGAGGGTTTCGCGAGGGCTTTTCGCGCCCCAACGGCAGTGACAGAGCACCGAAAGTCTCGCAGTCGCCGCCGATCCTAACCGAGAAGTAGAGATGACGCCATCGACGCTGTGATCGCGACGCGACGGACGACACTTGCGGGACGAAGCAGAGGGCGTTTTTGATAGCTGCGCAGAACGCAACCCGATCCGTTTGGTGAGAGTGACGAGTCGTAGGACGAGGAAGGATTCCAACACCGACGACCTGCATGCCTGCCATCTCACTGTCACTGGAAGTCTGGACTGCTGATTGGGCGAAGGCGTCTTGGTAATATTTTGACGGTCTGCCTCTACGCGGTTCATCCTCAGACGAGTTGTTCGGACGGCGCTAGAAACCGAAAAGTATGCTTTTAAACGTTAAGCATACGTCAAGGAAATATGGTTTTCAAGCCCCAATTTATCGACGAACTGCGCCATGCTCCTTGGTCACGCAATTGGCAAAAAGCTGGATGCTAGTAACAATTCAACGCCTCTAGCCCATTTTGCGAGCCAGGCAGTTTGGTCACGCTTCGTTATAGCTGAGGGTGGACATTTTAAGAAGATAATGATGAAGACCACATGCACGTGAATAAGATGAAGCGTGGAAGATTCGCAGCACAGCATCAGTCTTACTTCGTTCTCAAAAATTCCATTGTAATCCAGCGAAGACTGCGGCAAGCATAATGTTGATTTAGGCTCGCTGAATGATGCTGCATAAAGACTCTGTTTGTGCCTCTACGAAGGTGCAAACGCTTTCTTCACCGTAGGAGAACCAAGGTCCACACCAAAATACCTTGTGCCGGCTGCTTTTTGTCTGGTCTCATCCGCTAAGCGAAGTGGTTATCGGACCGTAGCCGCCGTCCAACACATCTAAGCTGATCAACAAATAAGAGCTACCGTCATGAGGCGTCAATGAGAAACTACAACGTTGTAAAGTCAAGCATTTGGTGTAATCCGTCAGTTCCTCAAGGCGATTACATCCTTTTAGGGTTCCATACGCACATTCGGTAAGGAGTACTTATAGGGCCGCCAAATAGAGCACGGAATAGAAACACATCGCCCAGGTAACGAAAGTAGCCTTGTGCATAATTCCAGGAAGAGTAAATACTCCCATGTCCCAACCCTAACATAAACCTAAACCGTAAATCTAATCTTAATCCTAACTTCACCCTAAGCCCTCACCCCTACACTTATAAATAACCACAACCTTAGCTCTAAACTGAACCTAACCTTAACACTAACCCTATGTTCTCTAGAATTCGGCGCAAAGGCACTTGCATTGTGGGCGGTTCCTGTTCTCCATATAATTCATCCTACCGCGAGTTCTAAATCTCGAAGAGCACGTAGTGACGTTAGCCTCAAAACCTACGACCCTGAATCTGCGGGAAATAGATCACTGACGAGAAATAAAAGGGCCTCACCCCTGAAGCTTCAAGTTCTTAAGGGATGCTGATAGGCCGAGGGCTGTGAGGGCAAACTTGCTGGTGAGAATACATTTTGACGGTTCGACGCCGGACTCTTTCCTCAGAATAGCCAGCACAAAAAGCCTCACGTTAGAATCCGTTCACGACGCGCTGCCGAAAAGGGTACTATGACAGCAAGGCATGGAAAAATAGGAGAAGTACTTTTGTGCCAAGGCCCGATCCGCTGTCACATGTCGGGCGTGGCGAAGCCGTACGAGTCGGATGAAATTTTTGCTGGCGGAACTGCGTGCGCTGCAAAGAAGACCAGTAGAGTCGAGTGATGTCACAGAATTGAGGCCGTTCAAGCGGGCAACGCTCTGACGCAAGCGGCGTATATCCTCCTCCAAACTGGATTGTATCTCTTATCAACCTTGAGGAGATCATCAAAGGCAAGTATGCATGCTTACCTGGTGGATTGAAACCTGCTAAACTTTCTTTGCTGTATATATAAGTAATGCAGGGCATATTGGAAATAAGAAAACGTGGTGGGGCCAGATACTGCCGGCATTTCTTTCGAAGAGTTCTGGCAGGTATTCAGCCCTTACCAGCTCTTTTACGTAGAAAACTGTGTAGTTGTAAAGCAAACTAAGACTTCCAAACAGCGAAGTTTCTGCCAGGGCTCAAAAACGATGCTCGTAAGCGACATAATGCACGTAAGCAGTACGCTTCTCCAGAAAATAGAACATACCCAGTAATGAAAAAGCAGTGCAGGATGAGGTCGGTTGTGTCGGAAAGACTTTGTCCGGAATTTTCTGCGGAAAGAAAGCCCTTACTCGCTCATATACAAAAACTTGTTGAATTTTAGTCCGCGTTTCATTACGTCGTGTATCAAACGAGTAGCTGGTTTAGCCCTAAACACGTCCGTTCGTACAAAGGGCACGGTAGATGGACAGTTTTATACTTCTCGCACGACATTTGGTCCCAAAACGAGTAATGTATAGACTTAATTTTGTCTGACAGGAAAGAAACTCAGACTGGATAGAATACGTAATGTAAAGCGTCCGCAAGATTTTCGCCATGGCGAGTAGAGCACGCAAACGGTTTAGACCTTACATAACACACATGATGCAGACTAATACCACAGAGGTTGTATGCGTGGACTGCACAGTCTCTTCGTAAGTGAATTTGACAGGCGTAGTGGCAATTCAGGATATCATATACCACGGTTGAGTTGCGGATTCTGTACGTAATGTTCACAAATTAGCCGCTACGTGACAGCGGCGTAAAAATACCTACAGAAAACAGTTTCATTGCTATGTGCTTTACAGCACTACGACTCATTAATGAATGTAACCATTGGGCACAAGCTCCTCTTCCAGCCATTACATAAACAGACTGCAGCGGTGAAAGACCAGATTACTCACCATACACACGCCCTGGAAATATAAAAGTCTAGTTTTTCCTTTTAGCCGCCTGGAGTCAAACCATTCATTTCTCTAGTCAGTTGTTCACGATGCAAACAACTTCTTCTTAAGCCGTAAGGCGTCGGAAACTTTCGGAGGGTGAAAGAAACCAAACGCCGGTTTGATTTTCGTTTAGGGTCCTACTCAAACATCCGCAGCAGCATCTCTTCATCATCGCGTGAAAGTTATGCAGCGACAAACGCCCTTACAGGCAGTTATATTTCTCTATATTAAAATGAAAAAACTATAGGTGTGATCGCAATTCCTCACGATATCTCCAAACTGAACTTCTGAAACGTGCTTTCCAGTAGGAATGATTTATTAGCGATAGGCTGTTGATAATGACTATCATTTAGCAGCAATTCTCAAGCACTATTTCAGTCACGGCCAAAAATACAGGCTTTAAACGATATTCTTTCACCCCGCGAACCCACCAAAAAAAACAAAAATTCTCTAATTGATTTTCGATGCCATATAAATTAAAATATATATTTTTTTAAGAAAACATGCAAACATATTTCTTTGCGCATTTAATAGAAAATCTTACTTTACTTTCGAAGAAAACGCCTTTATTTCAACAATGACTCTAATGATAAAATCTTTCAAGGCCACGAAATGTCCATTCATACAGCTTTGCGATAGTACGTTTATTCATATTGATTATGAAGTATACAACATGGTCTGCCATCCATTTCAAAATTTAATGAGCTATATATGGTGTCTCCATAAAAGCTTAGAGAAATATCGGCATTTGCTTTTTACACGGAGGGTATATTACATAAAACTAAATCAAGTAACTACACCTTGGCTGTCGGTGGACAACTATTCCCTAGAAATAAGTCTAGCTAACCTACTAAAACCCGGATGACACAGAATGTCCGCATGTACTGCTGTCGTTAAAAGTAGAGGTGAACACTGTTCGTCGACTAGATAGTAAAGTTTCACCTCGTACGACGACTATACCCTGTGCGAGGGATGCGTTAGGCAGGGGGGTGCAAGTTACCGGCGCTCCTTTGTGATGACACTGAGCGTACATTGAACATTAACAGAGTCCAATTGCGTGCGTGCGACTGAACAAGCCCACGATAGCACGAGGAAATGCGCTCTTTCGACACTTGAATCGTGCAAGGACGTCTGAGATTGGCTGACTAGGTTAGGTGAGTCCACAGTCCATTCGCATCGAGAGGGTGATCTGTGGGTCCTACGGTAGTAGCTGTCCGGATCAGCATGTGTGCGGATGGGCTACCACCGGACGCAGGATCAGCTGGCGTACTGGTAGGCGCACATACCGGACACCACCGCATCCTCCCTTTACACGCCTATACTCCAGCTCATTGATCGTACATAAAAGCGATTTATGGTCTTTACTGGCTATCTGTGGTAAGGCTTTTGGTGTATTAGAAATCTATAGAACCTTTTTGGTGCTCCAGACGGTTGACTGGGCAGGCATCCCTCTCCCTACCAACTTCTGGTTCCAAATCCACCGATACTGCTCTAATAAGACGTTGGCTTCTTTGGGCCAGGTCACAATTTTTCTAATGTTGCCCCTCGCATTAGTGTCTTCCGTGCACAAAGACAACGCATTTCGTAAGTTAAAAGCTGACCAGGAGCACCAATTTCCTCTCAGCGGGTTTTGCCGAATTTCATATGGAACCGATCACAGTGGGCAAATAGCACAGAGTCGATCTCATATCCCTTTTGGCCACCATTACTCCCATGGCAGGAGTTGCTTTGGCGACGGAGGTCGACTAGCATGCAGTGCCTACCAGGACTTCTCGGAGCCTGAAACGATTAATGCCAAACACCTGGCTGGCCTGACATGAACTCCCGACTTCTCTCTTACTTTAATAGCTCATCAGTTCAATATGACTAGACGACCATTGTGGGAGAATAGCTGGCTACAGTGGTGGCTTCCTAGTCTCTTGAGAACCCAATCCATCCCAACAGTTGGTACTCTTTCAAGTCATGACGTTGCGGTGTATAGCCGTAATTATTCGCACACCTCTATTCTTCTACAGCTGCCCCGTGACATGAAAGCAGTACTGCAAGTTCAAATGCTGAAAAATTTTGCCTGAGCTTCGTTAAAGATTCTACCACTCTGCGTCTTGGTCAAAGATCCATAACGCTTCTGCTGGGAACTGATATCGCGTAGTCGATTTTACTGGGACAAAAAGAAACGGCGCTCGTTCAAATTAGCTGGGCAAGTACTGGTTTATATATACTATGTTTTCCTATCCAAGGCACACTGCTCCATCAATAGTTCGGTTTTATACGCAAAATAGGCCTTTATAAGCAAAACGTGCGTACGCTTCTGGGGGGGGGGAGGGGTCTGTGCAAAGCCCACATACGGACTCTCAAATTATTTCGCGGTAGGACACGGATAAGCACACAGCCCAAGCTGAACAGCCCGTCCGTACACTGCCTTAATGGCAGTAAAACAAACATGCAGCATTACGACTTTTTCCTTTTTAAATCTTGAAGAATATAACATTTCCCTCGTAAAAGGCCCCTATTACCTGCATCCGCCTTCGGTCACAGATAAAAAGGGCTTCATATATCAGTGTTCGGATCAATATTTCAAATGGAGGTGTGCTTTTTTTCGTGAGTTTTGGGGAAGTGCAACCCAAACTCCCAGTACATGTTACCCGCTACAGGGCTTTAAAACCGTCACCAAAACTCGCCTCCCTATAGTGCCTAAGTTGGTTTTGGTTGTAGGCGTACGCACCGAGTACCTGCGTGTGCGCCGTAGCAGAACATGAAGCATGCATGCGTAAAGCAAACAGCCTGCACATGAAGACCTATGAAGATCCTCCCTTAAGCATGTCATGCGCAGGTTGAGAACGATGAAGACTGGCGGTTGCCCCTCGGTGTACCCTTCCATGAGCAGTTTGTTCGGTAGCTCGACGCGCGTTTCGAATGCAGACTCCCGAACCATAACGGAGAACTTTCATCTTCAGATGCTATCAGCTGGCTGGGAAAACAAAGATATAAGCTGCATACAGTGGGAGCTGTAGGAGACAGACAGAGTTGAAATTTTGCAAACGAAGACAAATGCGAAAGGGAAGCGGGCACAGCCGGGTAGCTGAATCACTACGAGCATATATGACGAGTAGTACACGTACCACGTACGCACATACAGATTCTATTCATGGCAGCTGAAAGCGAGGGAAGGGTGGTATCTCAGATTAATATAATTTGAGGTTTTAACTGGAGCCACCAGATACAAATGTTTACCTACGCAGGGCATCAAATTTTCGGGTAATCAGACCGTCTAAGCTGATATTTCAAAACGGAGAATTCAAAATAAACTCTAAAAAGTACCTCATCTACACAACCAGTGTCGATTTCGACCAAAGAATCCATAGAATCTGACTAGAACCTGAGCATACACTAGAAAGCACCGCCGGTAAATTGGTCTGATGCTACAGTTACATCCAAGCTGCGTGGTGGAGCACAACTGCGTAATTTTGCAACACCCTTATAGATTTATACGGCCTCAAACTGCAAGGTTCTCAACGTGCAAATAATAATTATCAGCAAAACCAGTACGAATCGGAAAAGCAGGCAGACAAATAAAACTGGGACAACTTTGGGCCTGACGATCTGGACTCTCGTGAAACACGCTCACGAGGGCGAAGGAAATTTCTAAGCGTTTCTGCCATGGAATGAAGCACAACTCAGCAAGGAGAAAATGCGCGCACATCTAACGAGGATGATGAAATTGCGGCGATTAATGCCTTCGGGCGCGATCATCATCGTATCAGTTACAACCAGCAGTGATTGCGAGAGCCACTAATTATAGTACGCGTGTGGACCTCGTCGAAATCGAAGGTCGAATGCTGTCATGTGTATTATAAATACTGGGCACTTTGGACCTCCATCAACCCTTTACGCGACTCTCTGACGATGGGTTCAAAGTGAGAATTGAAACGTCAAGCCAATGAACATTTTGGTCCGGGATCACATCATCTCCTTCTGAAATATTTCCGGAACTCACTTGTTCGTTTATATCAGCAGAAACGCAAACGTTCGAAGAAAAGCCGAAGCTACCAACGACGGACACATCCAGTGAATAGAGTAGTAAAAACTCCGATACCAGGCACCTCCTCGGGAAAGCTGATTGTACCAGACGTGCATAGCAATCACGCATGACATCGAAGCAAGGCTGTGTGATGGATTCCTTCAAACAGATCCAAACACTATCATCAACGCAGGACAAAAACACGAGTCCGCTATGTTATGAGTCAGCTAAGCGCTGTGGCAATACAGAAAGCTTAATCTGGGAAATTTGCCTGTGCTGGGGACTAAGAAGAAATAAAGCTATGAGTTATAATATGTCCATCTTATACAGAGATGACGCAGCCCGATCCATCATAGCGCAAATCGTCATGGATGAGATTCCGTGAGATCCCATCTACCGTCTCCAATGCCAAAACTGTTTTCGTCACACAAGCAAAATGGAATGACCGAAAATGAATTTCGTATAAGATGCAGTGACCTGCTCTCGCAAACTGTTACTGCACTGTCGAGGTTGGCATTTACTTCCAACTGCGAAGTGCAAGACGGTTTGTCATCCGATCAATGTCTGACGCTCCGATAATAAATCCGTCAATCGGCACATAGATCTCCAACCAGCATATATTTCTCCCATTAAACGTTCTCGAATTTGCGACATCGGTTGGTTTGGCCAGTTGTCTCATAAATACCACGAATTTTTATTTCCGATTTTTACCCACTAAAATGGACTCATCTATGAACCAAACAGCCTCGAGGCAAGCAAACAAATAGGTCCACCATTCAATCGAGTTTCTTCACCTTGGATCCAGGTGATATCAGCAAAAAAAGAGATAGGTCCCACTGAAAAACAAAGAAGAGTATGGCATGGCTATCGGAAAACAAATCTGACGCACAAATGCACGGTCTCATTCAGACAAGAGAAAATTGAAGATCAAAGAGAGAGAGAGATAGAGGAGGAGGAGAGAGAGAGAGAGAGAGAGAGAGAGAGAGAGAGAGAGAGAGAGAGAGAGAGAGAGAGAGAGAGAGAGCTGCGAGAGCGAGATTAGAACCACGAGGTGCGATGGAGTCAGAAAGAGCCTGTAGTTCGCTGCAGGAAGTGATACCCCTTGTCAGTGTCTGTAGGTCGGCTGCGGAGAGAGTTAAATCTCGTGAAAAATTAGTCACATCGCCCATTACGCACCCTAGCAGAGCTGGGTCGCGAGCGGTAGACCTGGTATCGCTAACACCGTCCGTTGACAGTATCCCGTCGGAGAGGCGAGCACCCGATGCCGTAGTCCGGACGTTCCAAAAAGCGTCTGGAGGCAAGCGACGGCCAACTGACGCCTGGCGTTGTGCTGTGCTTTTACACCGGGAGACAGCGTTGGACTGCCGAAGAACTCGGTCTGACTGAGCAGCTCGCTGAGTGGCGTAGGGAGCTGCCATCTGGTGTCGCGCAGTGGCAGTGCTGTGTTCTTGAAAAAAAAACGATTTGTGTTACGTCAAAAACAAATTTCCTGGGAAAAGGCGAGGGTTTTGAGATTCGATAGGATATCAGTTAAAAGGCATTGATGCTCACGGAGGTCTGAGCTCTTAATGAGTCGTTAACAACAGATCGATGTTATCAGCGATCATGTGCAGTCATAAAAAGCCAAGCTTTTGTGAAACGCCCTTTGGATCTGCGTCATTTTGGGTGAATGCTTTTGGTATGCAAACGCGACTCGATCACGACATCTCTTTCAATAGAATCAGTTTATTTGAAGACCGAGCGTTCTCGCAATTAGAGACTAATTAGACCTGTATAAAAGCCCATGAGTCGCATGAAACCAACTAAAAATAAACGATGCTCCAGTTTGTCTTTCTGGAATACCAAATATTGTTCGAAAAGGTCAGCGATAACATGAGATCTTACCTATAAGTTGGAAAAGAGCCGCTACGTGAAACGCTAATACCCATCAAGTCCACGAAGGGAAGACAACAAAAAGATTAAAGGTTGAGGTTTTTAGATAATAACTTTTTGCAGGAGCAAAGCAGACAACAAAAGACTCACTTCAGCTAGGCGAACTCTTTATTAGACAAAGAGTATCAGCTGCAGTAGAAGTCCGGTCGAACACAATATGATTTTTGTTCACAAACACAGTTCTCTCACCTACAGAAAGAAAGCGAGCAAAAATCGTAATCTCACGGGCAACATTCATGTTGAGTAGAAATAACGCACGTGAGGAGAGGTAAATTATGGCAAACAGGGCAGTTTTATGAGGAGTATTGAGAAAGGCAGTCGACCAGTCATGTACAGAAGTAAAACAAAAACATCGAGTGAAGCTGCTAACAGACACCGCCCTGACAACAGCGATGTTACTCCGAAAAGATGCTAACAGGCAGCATCAATTGCTGCCCTATAGAGACCGTCGCCTGAAGCGTCAGGAATAGGTCGGAAGACGTTGAGGAGTGGCGATATTAAGGCAGCTGCATGAATAACCCACATTGCAGCGGTAGTTAGTTTTAGACGACAACTCCAATTTCACCGTCCCTAAAGGGCAACTACGAGTTACTTATAGTTAAATCCAAAGTTGTTGGTAGCTTTGTGCAGGGTAGGCATCAAAAGAGCATAGAGAAAGTATTTCGGGGACGGAATTCGCACGGTGCTGGAGAGTCTATTTTTATAAAAACAGAGTGTTTTGGCAACGGTGTAGACTGAAAGTGAGGATCGCCATGGCTATAATTATGGTCTCTTCATCATTCTTAGCTTGCTCTCTAAGTCAAAACCAACGTATAATATCAATAACGCCGGGTAGTTATGAAATGACCTAGGGGATGAGGAAAGACCCCTTGAAGGCCATGGCTGAGATTTTGGGTTTACAGGAGTTAAAGACAAACCGAAACGCGTATTTCCAAGCTGTTTGGAAAAGTCGATTAGATTCCTGATCTGGCTGAAACATTGCTCTGAGATCCTTTGCGGGATGAGATAACCGAAGACTGGATTGAGTATCGGTCGGATAGTTGAAGGAGTCGTACAATGAACGCAAAGCAAGAACTAAGTGAATACACGGTAAAAGGTGATAATTCAGGAAGGGAAGGGTTCAACCTTTAAAACGAACCTGCATGAGTGATTCTAGTTCTTTCTATGATAGTAGCGTCCCCATGCGCGGGTCTTGACCTCGTTGTAGCGGGACATCAGGCGAATGAAATGCAGCTCGGCAGCTTCTCGAGCATCTAAAACACAAAATTTGGAGATCAAGCGTTTCCTATATATATATATATATATATATATATATATATATATATATATATATATGATAGTATGGGGCTCACCGATCTCGCTTTAAGGAACATGCTATGTTCCGTTGTCCCAGGTGATACACACTTGGGATTGGGCATGACTGGCTGATGACGGCTAATAAGCCAGAAATGGCCATTCCGGTCTCCCCTTGTCTTTCGTCGGTTCCATTATATATATATACATGTCAAACAATCGTATGACACTCACTGGATGTGGCTAGGATCACGCTTGATACCATTACGTCCGCCCGCCAGCTAGCCACTGGCGATAAACGAACGTTGTGTCATAAGACACATGCCTTTGTCGGTTCCATTCCATCATATGCTACACGTCGCTATGCGACCGCCTGCGAGGGCTCTAGTTTGAGCTCCAGGGCACAACGGAACATACATGTTCCTTAAGCAGATCGGTGAGCCCCACGCTATCATCATATTCTCGATCACAACCGACAAAACAACGAGCCCGTGGCTCAATGGTAGAGCGTTCGACTCAAATACCAAAGGTCGCGGGTTCGAATCCCAGGTGTGCCACACTTGGGATTGGGTATGACTGGCTGATGACGGCTAATAAGGCAGAAATGGCCATTCCGGTCTCCCTTGTCTTTGTCGGTTCCATTCCATATATATATATATATATGTTTAGTTAAATGTGTAAGTAGAAGATCTATGACGAAAAGATTCAGCGCACTTGGTATATCAAGCCGCGACTGTGAAGTATCGTTGAGCTCCGGTGATGTGGAAGAATTATGCTGACTGTAAACTGCACTGTCGGACGAGGCGGGTTGGGATTCATGAGTTGAAGAGAGATCAGAGGGCCGTTCCTTTGCACCGGTCGTGCCAATTCCACATTCAGGGGAAGAACTATCAAAGGAAAGACGTCGATTGACTCCGTTTTCAGCTGTTGCAGCAGCAGCAGTAGCAGATAAGCGAGACGCCAGTGAGCACATCTGGTTCTGAACTTGTCTGTCATTATCGAATCCACTGCCTGTAACAGCATCAAAAGCGCAAATATAACAACTTAACAACATGAATGACGGGTATGCTAGTGATAAGAGCTGGAAAAGATGGGGAACGTTCCCTCATCATATGCGTAGTGGACGCACTCACCAGAAGCCCATAGGAATTGGGCAGAACGATAGGTCTTTTGCAATTCCTCTAACTCTTCCGTAAGGACGTCGAGGAGATGGCGCCTGTCAGCACCGCAAGGTTTGGGCTGCCACTCAAAATCCGTCAGCTTCTCGTCAATTAGAGCTAATGCGAACCGCAACTGTGACAGTAGAGACGCTGCCCCTGCGTTGGCCGCCTCGCTATCAGGGGTGGAGGGCTGGGATGTGGTTGCATCGCGGCGACGTGAAGATGAGGTGTCCCACTGCGCGTTCGGTACTTCACCAGCTGTGCGGGCAAGTAACAGGGCGGTTAGACAGACAGTTGTGGAAGTCATTCCAGGCAAAAAGGTGGGCGGTAAAATTAACCAGTTGCTCTTGTGGGGGTAGGATAGAGAAAACCGCCAGAACTCCTCTCTGGCCAAGTGAGGATGGAAATAAAAAACAAATACGCCTCGACAAGGATGGACTATTTAATTATACAAATGAATGATGGACAGCTGTATTGATAAGGAAGGAGATTTCGGGCAACAACAAACTCTACTTCCCAAAACGATGGATGCTGAGGAGAAAACAGAACTGTGTGCAACACAATTGTGTCATATAGACTGAAAAACGCGACTTTTCATAGTTCGGACCAAATATGAAGGGCGTAGGGCAAACTCGGCAAATTACGCGAAAATTGAAAGCCCAAACCGAGAAGAAACGAACAGGCAAGCTGAAATTATTACAGTTGCTAAGTAGACATGATAATCTACCTTCGTATGAGGCTTTTAACTTTTGGCTAAGGACCACTCAGCACACATCATAAGTAGTTGAAGAAAATTTCTCGTAAGAAAACCTCTGAAAACATGGAATGGTGGATAGAAAATGAGCCGGTTATTGAAGTTCCTATGGGTGTCAAGGAGCACACGGGGAGAAAAGTATAATCTGTTCTAGTTGTGCGCACTCGAATCATGTATAGAAGGGATTCGCAACAAACGGTTCGGTAACTTTCAACAAGACAGATGCGGCTAGCGTGTGCAAATCTAGAGGAAAAAACTGGTTAAAAAGCATTCGAGCGAACACTACGTGGATGGTCTCCCTTGGACGCAGGATCAAACACCCCGTTTACGCGTAGCGCGCTTGTTTTACCTTAGCAGATCAACTATAAACACGTTCCATTGCTAGTTGGCCAAAAGCCGATGCACAAACTCCAAACGTCAGATGAACAAAATACTCATAAATGTGGGGAGTTACGTATTTTGGGCATTCTACTAGGTAAAAGGTACCTAGCACAAGTGAACAAGCCACGTGATGCACACACAAACATTAGGCCATTAAAACGGGTGAAAATCATGCTTTGAGGATAAAAGATAAAAGGATGTGGGTTGGCGAACAAGACGGGTGAAAGACGAGGCGTAAAGAGATTGAATCCCTGCCAGACCTCCATGCTCTTGCTTCTTTTTAAAAGTCATCAGCGAAAAAACCTCGCTTTGAATGGGATCTGAAGACTAAAGTTGGGGTTTAAACTAGCATGCACCTGGGTAACTTTGAGAGCAAATGAATTAGATGATTGTTGCGAGACCAGAAGAACCTCGATACTAAAAGACTTTTTTTTCAAATAAATTAGGAGCTATGCAGCACTACCTAATCACGCGGTGATCTATGCTGCCGGCCAAACGATCACTAGTTCTCGGCGATACGCGTACAGTCACCCAGACTGCATTCATCGATGGCTTTGCGACGAACTCAAAGATCCCTTGATTACGGAATGGATAGGAAAAGAGAAGAATAAAATACTTTTACGAGTCTGCAGACCAACACAGTTAAACCCTTTATCATGCAAACTATCCCAGACTACCAAAGCAGGGGACAGCCCAACTCGTTTTGGAGAGAAGAATTGCAATCGCGTCATCCACCAAGTCGTATACCGGTCATGTGAATGCATGTTCATTTAATTATTAATACACGTCGCCATTAAACAAGAGGGATATGGAACGATGGGTGTCTGTGGTAAGCATAGCCGAAAGCGCACCACTTATGCACAAACACATGATCAAATCACACAGTCAAATCGGGGCGCTTGAGTGTATCCATAGTGGTAATTTCAGCGGTATCACCAGTTTACCTTCTTTGTCTAGTATATGGGCATGTGGTTAAAAGGTGCCCTGAACTTAGGCATGCCATGGTGCAATTTATGACGAGATTTTCCAAAAAATGGAGCCCTTAGGGCAGTTCGGATCTCGAGGGCGGCAAACAGAGAACCAATGGACCAAGCGGACAGATTCATGTTAAGAAAAGTGACGTGCTCAAATCATGTGGCTGACTAAAATAAGAGGCTAGAAGAACGGTGTGATTAACATAAACCGCAGTTTAGATCTGGCCACTGCGAAATATTTTGAGACATTCCAATAAGACAAATCAAAACGGCTTCGAATGAACACTGTTAGGACATGGGAATGGAAATTCCGTCACCCCTCTCCTTATATAATATAGAGGAATTGGCGCTAAATTTCAGAGGGTTTAAGGTTAGGCGTATGTTTTGGATTACTGTTACTTCCTGAAATGAAGTGTGCTAAGTGGAGTGAGGTTCTCTTCCCATCTTAATGAACGTCGTCGTCCTATCGTCGTTACTGAAAAAATTTATATTACTACTGACCTCATTAACACAACCGATTCTAACAGCAGCGATAAGTTTTGTAATGGGGAGTATAATAGTGAAATTCGTTATGGTAATAGTATAGGTTGCGCCGGGATTGCGACGGTCTTGGCCCCCACCAAGTATCAGCACATGAATAAACTACACTAACTAAAAAAATCAGTAGGGTAGCAGGATAAGCCAGCGAAGGAGTTATAACAGGTAGGATGGCATGCGCGGCGCTGGTTCGGTCAGCGATGGGAGGGACCACGACCTTGCAGTCTAGGCTCATAGACAAAGGTATTTATGAGCAAATTCAGACCCAAATAGCAAAATTGTATTTAATAAACGAAGAGGTTGGGTCTTCAAGATTGAGGGTTGAGTCTCATATTAAAAGTAGACAGCTGCACCTCCATGAAATGTTGACCCACAGACAGGGGGCTTTCCATTAAACAAGCGTTTGTTCAAAATTTCTACTATTGATGCATTTGTATACAAAAAGTCGGTGAGAAACAGGCCGTAGCAAGTCCACCACGCTGGATGTTAAGCAAGCCACGGTAGGCGAGGAGTTATCATGCTCGTCTATTCTGTCTGTTTTTAAATTTACTGCCTCTTCTAGTGCAAATAGGCAAAAATCCTCAGCAGGGGAATATAAAAAGCGCAATATGTCATGACGACCACATGCTGACTCGCTCAAACACTTGATGCGTCATTCGGTGACGCGAGACGATAGGGATGTGGACGCAACAGCCACGCTGCTGCCGGACGTAAACGAACAGCCGGCTGGTGAAACTGATGACAGCGCTGGCCAGCACCCAGAACAGTTGATTCGCGTTCGCGCGCGTACTAAACGGGAAGAAGAAAGAACAACTGCAGGGCCTGGCGTATATGACGTGTGCGAATCTGTGTACACCGCGAATGTGCACGTGCTTGATGATTCGTACCAAAGTGCCGACGGCGAGGCGGAGGGCAGGAGTCATGACGGTGACGATGTCCGTAGCGAGAATTCGGAGGAGAGTGTGAATATACAGGCACACGAATCCCGACAGTCACAGACACGACGTCCACAGTTGCCCCACTAGGTAACTCCAGCAGCTGTGACTTACACGAGAATTCGGTCATAGCAAAGAAGAACTGCATTACACCTGCCCCCCTCTCTCTCTCTCTCTCTCTCTCTCTCTCTCTCTCTCTCTCTCTCTCTCTCTCTCTCTCTCTCTCTCTCTCTCTCTCTCTCTCTCTCTCTCTCTCTGCTGGCGTCCAACTGATCCTCTTCCTATGCGGAACCGGGCGCAAAGGCTGTAGTGGCGAGCGTATCCCATCATGCTCCGAAAGGCAGATGAAGTCGAGACGAAAAGGGGTGGGCGTGGATGCAGTGGTTGGTAAATCGAAAAAGCTCAACAACGCGTGCCAAACACGACTTATTTCCGGTTCAATATGTACCGGGCTACGTTTAATGAGAATGCCATTGTAACCACATTAGGAACCAGACTCAGATTTCTTAGAAGGATGGTCCATTGGCAACATTCTAAGCTAAGACTGATCGCATGTCGTGATAGATGCAAATGCTTCCGATTTCTTATGGTAGAGAGGGAATCGATTGGCGTGGATATGGATTTCCCACTGTCGGTCTCCCTTTATCTTGGCTGTCCAATACACTAGCTGACTGTTCCAGCCTGGAACTAGCAGCTGATGAGATGCGGCGCACTGGCTAACAAGGTTAAACAGTCAGTATACGCGTGTGGCACATGATCTGGTATTTATTCCAGATGATCCCACAATGGCAAAGTGGGTCACATATATGCTGCTGGGGTGTTGCTGGACGGTATCGCGTAGGCACGTGCTGGGAAGTAGGTGCACGCGTAGCTTAGGTGATCTGTGTGTACAGGCAGGACGAGGTTTAGCAACATGGTTTGGACGGAGCTAGTTTACTGAGGGTTTTTTGTAGATGCGCATCTGTTCGAATAGGCCCATGAGAGGAACGAAGTCCTGGAGCAAAAGGGGTAAGCGAGACAGGAGTAACAGGTACAGACTGGCGCTCCTGGTAGTAGTTCGTTAATCAACCCCCCCCCCACCCCTACGCACCTGAAGACCTTGCATACAGGGTTAGTTGTTTGTGGGCCTTTGGAATACAGGACTTCTCGAGTCTACCGAGAGTTCACTCATTTGGCCAAAATGGCAGCGTGGAAAATACAAGTGGAAAAGGAAGGAGTTGGTTGCATATAATTGGTTCTCGATGATGACGGATTGGCTGGAGAGTGTATGTGTAAGTGTATGGAATCAGTAACAAGCGGTGCGAGGAGTCGGTTTGTTCTGTGCAACGTTACACTGACGAAAGCTGCCATAATCGTATTATCCTTCTTAAGGAGGCGTATCTAATGTCCCTCCATAGAATACGAATAAAAACATACTCAGTATTAAATCTAGAGACTGTTTGAAAGGGACTCACCCGAGGATTCAAAACCGGAAGCGGTTCCATTTGCAGAGGTGAAGTGAAGATCAGTGCTGCGGCCGGGGCGCTTATCTTCTGAGGAAAGGTGCTGCTGACAGCTACGAGGCAACGCAAGGGAAGGGGAAGGGAATATATTTTCTAGTTAAAAATAATAGGGACAATTGGAAAATGCAATAGCGTGAAAAATAAGGTGCTAGTGGAGTAAAAAAAGAGAGGGGCCGGATAAAGATGTCAGCACAGTTTAGGTTGAAAAAGCCTGGCAATATCTATCTCCGATAAAAAGCTTTCAATGGAATCTAAAAAGAGACTCAA
Organism: Schistocephalus solidus; assembly: GCA_017591395.1. NCBI lineage: Eukaryota > Metazoa > Platyhelminthes > Cestoda > Diphyllobothriidea > Diphyllobothriidae > Schistocephalus > Schistocephalus solidus. Next base: position 76,716 of record WEDG01003837.1, read on the forward strand.
GGTGCAACTTTCATCAAGCATCCCATAACCGTACAGAAAATGTAAAAACACCTTCGAGGGAGGCAGATAGTTCAATGAGCTCCTCCGTCATGAGCGGAGAGAACCACCACTCTGTCAAAGGAGGCACAGTCGTGGATTCAACGTGAATGTGGTTATAATAGGACAGTCTGCAATAACCGCACCAGATACGAACGAGGGAGATGAGCATGAAACCACAAGGCCGATGTCAGGTCTGCGCGTATCATACGCGTGTTGATCTCTAGCTCTACACGAGGCTACCTCTGATGAAAGGTTTCAGAAAATTCGCAAGGCAGATTTTCAAAAACCTTACAGTATGAACGGAGCAGTTTAGACTGGCCCTCAGTGTCCAGCAAAACTGCGCCATCTTGTCAATTGGTTACATTACAAATTACGATTGCCAGCGCGTCTTGAGCTTTTTTCGTCCTGTCCGATTGTCTATGGCCACGAAACTGAGTGTTGCAGCTGAGCTGGGTAGGAATGCCTTGTATGACCGCCAAAACAGAACGTGGGAATAGGCACCGCCCCACCGGCTTAAAATAGCTGGGCTTACGGCAAATTTTAGGAACAGTAAATACGAGGGGAACCTAACAGAGAGTATACCAATAGTCGAACATTATTTACTCAGATTCTGACTCGAAGAACAGTTGCTTGTATAGTGTCTGAGCAGGTAGTTGGCACCAGGTGAGATTAAACTGAAAGTTTAAATAACTTTATGGAAAACGTCTTCAATCCAAGAGTGTTCGAAGTTGCGTGGTACGCGCAAATTTAACTAGAGTTATAGTCAGCCGTGAATGATAATTTCCTCGGAAATGTTACCACATGAGTCGATTGTGGTTGTGGATTTCTTTCGATAATTTTACGGAAGCAATAATTTCTCTCAGTAAAAACACAAAAACGCTCACTTTATAGAATAATTTATCTAGGCTAGCCAATGTTTATTATGAAGGATTTCAAAATAAGGCATAGCTTTGTTTTATTAATCGCGATTTCTCTGCCCGTGCCCGGATTTACTGATTTCTTGATTCCGTAGTTTTGTTAAAATTTCCTAGGACTTATTGAGCCGTCTGTTAGTGTCAATTCGATTTCAACGAGGGAGAAAAAATTGCTCTACTGAAACGATAGATGCCGAAATTGCTTGCTTCAAATAAATCTTACCGAAATTGGCTATCCAGCATACACCCTCCAAAAGTGCAGCAACTCCCTACGGCCAAAAATGATAGAACAGTCGGCACCGCAATAGCCCGAGATGATATCCTTACCCTTTAAGGGGGACAACGGTAGCAATGCCTTGCATAGCAACCTTTATTAATTTTTCCTAATAGCGCATATAAATGCAGCATTTTCCTTACAAGGATAATATACTGTTTGGAATTTGGAAAGGCTGGATGCAGGGTTAACGGCATGTTGGGTTCAAAAGTACTCAAGAATTTAGAAATATTTCAGAACCGAAAAAGGCCCTTTCTTCAAGTACAACATTTAAAGAAGACCTACTTTTTACTAAATTAGTAAACGGAAAAATATTTTTATGCATGCTCTCTATAAAATATATCTGAATTTATAAGGGCATTCAAAGTAAATGGAACAGATGCATCCTACTTAGGCAGTCATTTTGGGTAGGAAGGCCTTGCATGGCTGCCTAAACAGGACAAGACAACAGGAAACTGCCCTGTTCACCTGAAAATAGGTGGCCTTACGGTGAAAACTTCAGGGAGGGTAAAATATACCCGTGTCTCAATGTTACCAAGTACCTAATATAAAAACTAAAGCTATTAGCGTAATCTTAACCCCAGACCTGCCCTAAATCTTAAC
>WEDG01003838.1:0-12342 GCA_017591395.1 Schistocephalus solidus
CAGGTGGGGGAGGAGAAGAGAGTGCGGTAACGTTGAGTGCTCGCGGTTGGAAGGTTATCAATCGACAATTAAACTCTCAGACCTCGCAGTTAGTCCACTTTGTGCTGTGTGGAGTGGCTGACTCGGTGGTCTGAGAGTCGTAGGCTGCGATGGCTCCTTCTTAACGTGACCTCTGGCTATCTTGCACATGTGAGATGTAAGCCGTTCAACCCCCGTTGTGTGAAATCCCGGTGCTTGTGTTCGGGGGCCAGTTCGTGCACGTATTACACGTAGACGCGTCACCAGCAGCGCCGCTATCAGCATCAACTGACCGGCTCGGACAGTGGTCTGATTGTGGGGTGGGGAGAGAGTGAGGTCGAGAGCTCAGCGCATTTTCCTCACTATAAACAATCTGACGCGCTTGAAACTATCACGGTGCGCTAAAAGCCGTGGCTTGGAAGGTTGCCAACTGACGGGATAACTCGACCGCGTGGTCAGCCCAATGTGTGTTTTGTGTGGAGTGGCTGACTGGCGGACTGAGAGTCAGGTTGCAATGGCTCCTTCTTAATGTAGCCTTTATGGCACTCTCACTCCGTGGGATCCGAGCCAGGTGTGGTGGCACGCCCAGGGCGGCTCCGGCCACGCCAGCCACCTGCGCCCTCTCCCATCTCCGGTCTTCTTGACTTTTTCTTGACACCGGGCTCAGGTGGGGAGGAGGAGAGAGTGTGGTAGCTGCAGCGCAAGGCTACTATCACTTAAAACCACTCACGCGCAAGTCACCGTCCCTGCACCACCTGGTGTGGAGCATACGGTGGACCTCGTCGAAATCGACGGTCGAACTGTCGTGTGTGTGTGTGTGTGTGTGTGTGTGCTGTGTGTGCTGTGATGGCTCCTCATTAACGTGACCTCTGGCTATCTCACACATGTGAGATGTAAGTCGTTCAACCCCCTGTTGTGTGAAATCCTGTTGCTTGTGTTTGGGGGGCCAGGTCCTGTACGTAGTACACGTAGACGAGGTCACCAGCGGCTGCGCCCGCTTCCGCATCAGACAACTGACCGGCTCGGACCGCTGTCTGATTGTGGGGGTTGGGGAGAGAGTGAGGTCGAGAGCTCAGCGTACTTTCCTCACTAAAAACAATCTGACGCGCTTAAAACTATCATGGTGCGCTAAAAGCCGTGGCTTGGAAGTTTGCCAACTGACAAGATAACTCGGACCGCGTGGTCAGCCCAATGTGTGTTTTGTGTGGAGTGGCTGACTGGCGGACTGAGAGTCAGGTTGCAATGGCTCCTTCTTAATGTGGCCTTTATGGCACTCCCACTCCGTGGGATCCGAGCCAGGTGTGGTGGCACGCCCAGGGGCGACTCCGGCCGCGACAGCCACCTGCGTCCTCTCCCGGTCGAACTGTCGAACGTCGAACTGTCGTCGTGTGTGTGTGTGTGTGTCTGTGTGTTGTTTGCCCCCTAAACGGGCCACGTGGTAGATGCGTTGGACCAACACGGGGGCCACATCAGGGCACGGCATGCGTTATTCGGGTTGCGCTCCCATAACAAATGCCGAACATGGAGGTGTGGTGGCACGCTTAGGGGCGGCTAGGACTTATGGGACCCAGCCGCGCCAGCCACCTGCGTCCTCTCCCGCCTCCGGTCTTCTTGACTCTGTCTTGACACCGGGCTCAGGGGGGGAGGAGGAGAGAGTGCGGTAGATGCAGCGCAAGTCTACTATCACTTTCAAACTAAATCACGCGCAAGTCACCGTCCCTTTGCTCCACTTTCCCATGGAGCATACGGTGGACATCGTCGGACTACGACGGTCGAACTCGTGTGGGTGTGTGTGTCTGCGCCTGAGCTTTCTACGGCTGTGACCAATCGATGAGGACAGAGATATCGATAGGCGTCACGGTCTCAGTGAGCTAAAGGCTGTACCACGTGTGTGAACAGTGACGGGCCGGCGTGTTAGGCGCACCCAGGGCGGCATCGGGAGGTGACCACGCTGACGAATGAGGCAGGGAAAAGCAGACATCAGGCGGAATCAGGCGAATGTAACTGGCGTGGCGTGAGCCTGCGCCTAGGCGTAACATCACATCCCCTTAGGTGGCATTTGTCCCTTCCCCTAGAATGCCTGCCATGCCCCGACTCACCCCTTCCTGTTAGTCTAGCGCATGGCCCGCTGTGGAGGACTGCTAAACACCGCTGTTAAAGCAAAAAGGTCAAGTGCGGAGCGTCATTCACTTTGTACCCCTGGAGTCTTGGGTCGTGCATGCCGTCAGCATCGGAATTGATTTTTCATGAGAACGATGAAGAAATTTACAACCAGCACTTCGAAAAGAATAAAATCATTCGGAATACGTTGATACACTTGCATGATAAACGTATATTGGACCACTTAGCTCTATTGGTCAGCGGCCGCTGCCGTACAGTCGACTTGCGCACGGCAAAGGGGACTGTATACCCAGGTAAAGTCAGCGCATCTCACATCATAATCACCTACACGCACTGAGAGGCATGGGGTGGAAGGCTGCCAACTGACGCAGAACTCAGAACTAAAGGTCAAAACTTCTTCTCAATGTGTCCGTTGTTGCGTTCTCACAAATGTGAGATCCGAGCCGCCTCATGAAAGTCTGGTAGATGTCGTAGGGTTCACGTCGTGAGCGGCACGCATAGATGGGTCGATTAGCTTTGTTAGCCACAACGCCCGAGCCCACCTTTCACCGTCTTGAGGTGGTCTTACCATCGGAGTCAAGTAGGTGAACGAGGGGGGAGTGCGATAGATGTTGCGCGAGTCTACCACTAAAAACTAGATCACACGTAAGTCATCGGTTCGAAGCTTTAAAATCCTTTGAACGTTAACCTTAGTGTTACCTTTCCAAGAACAACCAGAGAATTTTGGCCATGGATTTTCCCATTAAAGTATGGTTCTGCTTATTATGCTGCTCAGTTCGCCGAATCGACTATCTTACAACTGGCAAAAATCGTCCGACAAAATGTGAGCAACTATAGGCCCAGCGTGGAAACCATACTTCGAGGAGGCAATAAAACTACGTCCCCACTGAACGAAAAACTCCAGCCAGTTGAATTTAAGACTCTACACTCATGCGCAAATCATAAGGCTTTTGTTGATTGGCAAGCCATGAATTCCCCGACGTAATGTCATCGGATAACGCCATAGGTACGTAGACTTGAATTCCGCATACGAAATTCCCAAAGAAAGTGGATATAGGTTTAGCTTAGCCCAAATGGTTCGACATTATCCAGTGTCTTCTGGGCTTACTGGGTACTATATTGGCAATTAATAAAACTAAGTCAGGAGATATTAAAATAATGGGTTTATTGCACCGCAGGGGGACTGCATTGCTATATAAAGAAGCCGTGAGTTATTATAGTCCTTAGCTGTCAGTGAATGTTGGCAGCCAAATAAAGTAGTCCATAAAGTTCGGGCATTGCGTTCGAGTACTCTAAAGTTTTTCTGCCCATAAACTAGCTCCCTCGTCTCTAACTCTACCGTCATTCTGCGCAAATGATGGAAACTGCGTCATTTCTGGGAAGCGTGAAAAACTTAAGACTCACTGTTGATCAAGTATCAATTGTTGATGAATATCCTACACGTACACGCGTGGCGGATAGCGGAAAGGCCTTCAACGAAGGTTAGCAGCAAAATAAGCAATCACAGAGGCATGGTATGCCGACCTTCTTATAAAATGCCTCAAAGCCTGATGATGCATAAAGACATGGTGACCGCAAACATCCATTAAATAAGGTTACTTGCCACGGCTACCTTGTGATTAGGTTCCTGAGCTCAAATACCAGAGGAGACAAGCTCGCAAAAACAATTTGAGCGACTGGTGGGGACTTGCTTATACTCGAAATACCCAAAAAAACCTGAAAATGTCCGACCCTAGCATTCAGATACATGCTGCGGCGTCAGCGGTAACCGACGCGCCCCACAGTCCTTGTTCGGAGGTGCGGGCGCGTTGGACTGCTCATTCGGTAACGGCATCTTGGTATTGGATGCTGGAGCATGGGAAATTTCTCAGACCCTGGTCCCCAAAGTCCGCCAATGCGCAGTCTTAATCAGCGCAAAGTGGAGGTCTGAAGTCCGAATTCCTGACGCAGGCGCGTGGAAAATAAAGATCAAGGGAGTCAACTCACACTATACCCTCTATCACAGCTGGATTTACGATAACAGATCGATGCGTGGTGCCGCAATTGGTAACACCCATGGTTTGCACAATATATCAATTAGCACAAGCTTAAAAGTTCATCTCTCATCGGTGCCCGAAACGCCACCTGCTGGACATCTGATGTCGCGAAATTCCGGCGACCCAGCACTGCCGAGGTTCTCAGCAAAGAAATCCGTGTCTGTTTTAGGACTCGAGCCGACGGAGAAGGCAGCACCTAGTGTTCGTCATTGAAGACCTCAGTCTATGGGACTGTTTAAAAAATTCTTGGATAAAACCAGCGCTCCCACGTTGACTGAATAAGTGGAGGAACATTGCACTTGTCTGCTCAGACGACTCAAGCCAGGTCCCGTAATGACGATTCCTTCCAAGAACTGCCGAAGATGATGACAACGACTAGGGATGACCGGAAAAACGTTGGGCTGAAATAGCGGCCTCCATAGAGCAGGCCTCAAACAATCTTCACAAACGAAACCTTTACCAAATTATCTGCCAAGTTAGTAGTAAGCCCTCTATACTGAGTGACTCTGTTCGTGGCGTGAATGGTGGTTTGTTGGTGACAACTCGGTCAAGAGCTTGCGTCAGCACTTTGAGCACCTCAACCGAACACCAGCACCCTCTCGTTCCAAACTGCAGCGGAGTCTCCTCCCTCTCCTACCTATACAGTGTCGTGGGACCCCATCTAATGCCTTACAAAGGTTGCGCATCAACAAGGCACTCGGAGAGGACGGTATACCCATTGAGATCTACAAGTCTTCTGTTGACGCTCTGGTGCCGTGGATCCATGAGGTAGCTGAACAAGCGTGGAAAGAAGAGGTCGAGCATGTGGATGGGAGAAGGGCATCTTTGTCTATCTTCAGAGAGGGTTATAAGAAAAAGTGCGAGAAATATCGTGACACAAGACGCATCGACGTTGCTGTGAAGGTCTTCGCTATTGTCCTATGCACGAGTCTAGGAAGAGGCCCAGCCAAGTCCGATTACGAACGCGGCGTGAATGAATTGCAACAGCCTAAGTAATTAGGGAAACCCTAGCCACTACGATATTCAGGCACGGTTCCGTATACGAAAAGGCAGTGGGACTTCTGTTGAGATGATATTGTATTTTGGACAGAAATAGTGGAGAAGAGGTTGGAAAAAGTTGACGGCAAGACGAGGGCGGCACCTCCAAGTGTGGTATAGTGGCCAGATCATGTGTGAGTCAGTCTTTAGGGTGATTGGCGGGTGTAGACAGCCAAGATTGGCTGACACTGGTGCGCCCGTGCAAGTAGTCGTGAGAGGTCCAGCATTGCAACATGTGCACGGAGTTGGACCACTACAAATGCGCTCACCAGATATTCACATACAGGCACAATCTTGAATTGCGCCATGAGTGTCAGCATTAGATAATCGTCTGTCTTGTTGAAATCGCTGTTGACTTCAATTCCGTCAATCGTGAGATCCAATGGCAGATAATGGAAGTAGATGGTGCGCCGGCTAAAACTATCGCTACAATTAAGGTCTACTATCGCACGACCACTGGGCAAGTTTTGGTCAGTAACCCCCCAAGTCTGATATCTCATCTGGCCGTCCAAATACGACAATGGCTGAATTATCCGAAGGGCCCTAAACAGTCTGCGTGCCTTGGGTTTGTACCCGGACGCCGGCTGACTGATCGCAACTAAGCCGATGATATTGCCCTAATACCTTACAGCTTTGGTGGTCGACAATCTATGGTGTCATGCATGAATAAAGTCGCAAAATCCGTCGGTCTATCCATAAAAGCTGGGAAGACCTGTGTTTTCAAGCTGTCTCCCTGACCAAAAAAGCCACCTCATGAGATTTATGGCTGGCACCTTGAAGTAGACAGTTCCAAATGGACAGAGTAAGGACGACATTGTCTCCCGAATCGTGACTGCTCGCCGGGTTTCATCAAGCCTTAGAAAGTGCCTTTGGATCCGAAGCAAAACCTCCATCGCCACGAAGATTCGCGTGCACCATACATCCGTCAGGTCAGTTCTATCATACGGTTGTGGAGACTGGACTGGGTGTTTGGAAGATAAGATATTTAACCCCTCGCTGCCCGAGGGCCACCCTTCAACCCCGATGATATCACAACCGTCCAGGGCTAGCCGGTACGGTTAGTTTGCAGGTAGTTTTATGAATGACTTCCTCTTATCAATAGACCTTGGCGATACAACCCATTCAACAGTCAACTCGTGTGATTGGCGCAGACTGTGCCTTTTCAGCTATACCGATCACTGACCGCATCCATACTCGAAAATCTGAACTGCTAGCGCTGGTACAACGTTATCAGGAGGGTTAAATCACAGTGCAGCAGGCGTTATTTGGGTTGAATTCCCGTAAAACATGCCGAATATGAGAGGGCGTAGGTGCCGGCTCATGCAGCACCACCCAATTTTGTCATTTATGGCTCTCCCACTCCGTAGGATCTGATTCTGGTGTGGTGGCACGGTCAGGAGCGTCTCCGGCCACGTCAGACCAGCGCGTCCGAACTCGCCTCCGGTCTTCTTGACACCGGGCGCAGGTAGGTAGGGGAAAAGAGAGTGCGGTAGATGCTGTGCAAACCTACTATCACTTAAAAATAATTTGCACGCGAGTCACCGTCCCCGCATCACCCTTCGTCGGATTACGACGTTCGAACTCTCGTGTTATCAGGGGAGCGAAGCACACAAATTCGGCTGAACTTGTACAGTCCGCACTCGCTGCGGCACCGCGAGATAACTCATACCACCAAAGAAAGACGGTTGAGATGATAAGGTCCCGCTCTTCATCATCAACCCCATAAGCTCAGTGTTGCTGCACTCGACCTGAAGTTGTAGACCACTTGCAGGTGTCGAAGTGGAGGCCCACTAAAAACCTGGTTCGACAAAATTAGTTAGAATATGGAAGTGTTACTTGAACCTTCTTTATTTGGCCCCATCGTTGCAGGAATCAATGCATCGAGCGGTCCGGATCCGCTCCCGCGGATCGTCATGTGCAGAGGTAGAATCCACGAAATCCTCGAGGCCGTATAGTTCGAGCATGGTCACAGCTGTGCTAACTGAAATTACATTAACGGGTACAAGTTACGAAACCTTGGTCGCTCCCCCAGTCCAGTCGATGCGGATGGGCAGCGGGACTTTGAATTGACAATGCAGTCCCAAGGACCGGCCGAAAGCGATATGTACGAAACGTCTTCTAAATCAGAACGAGCATCCACCGCCTATAATACAAGGAAGCTTTACCCTACTCTTGCAGACTAAAAAAACCAATTCGGCGGCCACCCCGAATCTCAAAGTCTGTAGATAGTTTTTCTGGCCACCGGCGAGAGATTGATCTCATCACCAAACATACCACAACCGCCGCCCCCCAGAGAGGATCGAACTATCTCGTCAGTTGACCATCCGGAGCTCAAAGTATTGCGTTGAGAGCTTAATGCGCACCAACGGGGAAGGAAGTATACGCTCGGTCGGCATTTGACCGACCAGTTAGGCCTGACTGAAACGCAGGTACATAGGGCTCGGGGTTTAAACACAGGTCGGCTACATCAAAAATCGAAGTGCACCGTCCATTTTACCGAACTATAAGCCAACACCACTACCTCATTCTATAGAGTGGAATAGGTCCGAGACATACTCAAGCACCGAATAAGGACTAGGACCCCAATATATGCATTGACTAAATGCGGTTGGATAGGGTCAGGACTAACGCGCAGAGAAAATTAGTTAGACAGGCTGTACAGGAGGAAGACGAAGTCTCCGAAATGCGTACCTCTCTTAAAGATAGACCAAACGTGAAAAAGGTACAAGGGCGCATGCCATTAGCTAGTGCTGACGTGATAAACAGACGATAGAACAATACTTCAGTGTTAAATCTGCAGTAATATTGACGAAACAGAAAGATATTTTACAAGAAACCACAACTACGAATAAGGAGAATTACAAGAAACTTTTCACTTGGCGAGGGTTTTTGTAAGCTAACAGCGCGTTCAGAAAGCAAATTGTAGGCAAAATCACAAGGAGGCAAAACATGCAGTACACCAGTCACGGAAGTCTCCTCAGAAGTTGGTTTGGTGCGTGCATTCGAGTCTGTCGAGGAAAGTGGATTTAACAAAACGACACCAGCGGCATCCTTTGTGGAAAGGTAGTTAATTAAATCGCGGAGAGGACGCGCAGAGCGCATATGGTTTGAATCTGAGTAGGAACTCTCATCCTCCAGCGGCATGGCAAGAAGAACGCAGTAACCCTGATCACCAACGATTTTCATACGCTGACTCACATCGTCCAGCTTGAATGGATCCATCTTCATGCGCTGACTGATGCGTAGAAAATTCTGACTTCCGTCGGAATCGTTACTGGCGTGCAAGTTGTCATCAATCCTGTTACTTTGTTTCAAAGGCTCGTACTTCTCATGATCACTCTGTTCGCTGCCTTCCTCGGGAGGTGTTTTTGGAGCTCCTCTATTGCTGGACTTTGCTGGTGGCACACGACCATCGTGCTTTATCTTGGAAGGCCATCGAGGAATAAACTGGTCAACAAGATCCTCGTGTCCTCGCAGAATGTGCATACGACAAGAGAAACTGCTCTTTTTGAGGACGAAAACGGCGTTCCATGAAGTAGGGAGACAGGCTGCTAGATCATACACACACTTGGCGGTTTCAATAGTTGTCTGCTTGGCAGAACCCTTAAGAGACAATGTGGACGTATGCGAGTCGTCACCACCAGCTGATTTCGAACGGTATGGTGTGATTTCTCTATAATCGGACCCACATTCAGAAGGTGGCGACCTCAACCGCTCGTGTGAAGATGACTTGACACTATGTCTGTCAACAGAAGAGTTCTTAGCCGAAGGGGAACGGTCAGAGGGAGACCGTGAGAAAGACTGCTGCCTTCTTTTATTGCCGGAAGCCATGACCTGGGAAACGTCAGAAAAATTCTGACCCCTTTGGCGGTGTTCCCGATGTTTCATCATTGGGTTAACATGTGCGGTCTCTCTGATAGGTCGGATAGATTGGAAGACCTTTGGCCTTCGTTTTGACATCAGAGGGTCGTGTAGCATGTGTGATTCATCCGTAAAGTCTACGCGTAACTTGCGACTGTTTCCGCCAAGAGGATAGCCTCTGAGCGTTGAAGCTACCATTTCGGCAGTATCGACAGAGGAAAACATAATATGTGCATAAGTTTTCCCAGACGGCCATATTATCTTCTCAGGTGTGGCTATTCGTTCTACTATTGCAGCGAAAGAAGGATACTTGATCCACGGACCAAGACCGCCTATCCACAAACAGCGAGTCGGTGTAACCTTGCCGTATCCTATTTTGCACGTAAATTGACCGATTGTTTTGCCAGACATGTTTAGTTTGGCACGATGGGCCATATTAAGATTCACATACTTCAAGAAGGCATATGCATTGGAGTTTGAATTAGGGAGGGGACGCTTAATGTCCACATCCTCGAGTATACCAAACCGCTCGAACATATCACGAAGTTCTGCTTCACGAATATCTGGAGGTAAGTTTCCCACAAAAAGGGTACGGGTGGCAGTTGGATCATCTTCAGGCTCTTTGTGATCCAGGTGGTACGGAAAACGAGCTGAAAGATTTCTATCAACATCTCGACGGCCGGAGTCATTAGGGCGACGCGATAGTAACCCATCGGCAGCTGGCTCCTTTCTGTAATTAAAAGCATGTCGGTCAGACGGTGATCGACGTCTCGACGATTGTCTGTAACTGGAATATTGCTCAGATGAATCATATCGGGGTAGCTGACGCTCAAATGAACCTGGTGCAGGGGCAGCACCTCCAAATGCCGCTGCAAGCGCAGCTGCGTTCATTGCGGCTGCTGCTACCGCTGCAACAGCGGCCGAAGAAGAAGCACCAGGTGAACAGAAGTTCCTAGAAACGTTGTTAGCCAGACTCGCAAAGTCGGAAGAGCCGGGGACAAGGCCGGCGTTGAGGGCCGCCGCAGCAGCAGCGGCGGCGAAGACGGGGTCAATCTTTGTCGGACGTTCCGCAAAGTTCTGTAATAGACGTTCAGAGGCGTTGGGGACATAACGTTCAGCGTTGCGACCAGGCTTACTTGTCCTGGGGACGCTAAAAAGACAAAAAATAGAGCTTAGTATGTGTTGCCAAAAATACCATGCAATTAATTCTGGAAGATAATCTTTGAAAGACAAACGCACACAACTGATCCCAACTTACTTTAAAAAAGTACGTCACACGAAAACTGCACAGATTGCACTACTTAAAGGGCACCTCTTTCTCGCAACAAACCGTGAAAATACCATACAAGTGCCCCGTAATATCTAGTCAAAAGGGAGACGGTCTGTATAGATACCTTTCGGAAGGACTCTTTCGATGGAAAAGGAAACAAGATATAACAGGCACTCATGTCGATGGGTTTAATCTGTGCGCTACCCTATCTAGAAGGAAGAGCGTACCATAGAGACACTGAATATTGCAAAAATCCTCAGGCGAGTCATATGAAAAGGGCTCAATGTGATCCGCACTGAGGGTGGCTTAATAAGGTGCTTTTACGTTATTCCGACTGGTTGATCGCCATTTGAGCTGCAAGTCACTTCAGAAAACATGTACAAGCGTCACGCCGATATGCACAGATATTAAGCCCTTCCATGGTTTGGAAATCGAAATCATTCAAACTGAAGACTGAGACAAGGCATAGTCCTACTTCCTTCTTTTAGAAATGCACAAGAAAGCATCAGCGCATGGCGAAGTTCGGTGAGGGAAGACGAATTCGGCACCCAAGTATGGGCACATAAGACCTCGAGTAAAGGACAAAAAATTGACTCTGTATCACACGAACGCCTCCTAGGAGCGTCGACAGCAGGTGATAGGAGAATACTAGGGGGATTTATTTCAAGGGCGCCAAAAACCAGCGATCCGCGGCATCCAGATGTTGAAACCGAAGCGCAATTGACAGTGATCTTAGCACAATCGTCCAGACACTTGACGTGACTGATAAACTCAGGCTTCAAAGGGTACGCAAACCAGGTGAAGGAAGACTCCTGTTGCGGGAAAAGCATCCAAAACTCCGAGTTGGTTCAAACCCCAAAAAAGGAATCAAACTCCGCGTCGACTCAATTGGAGAACAAGGAAAGCAGCAAAGGGCTTTACCAATAAATATGGAATGCGACAGCCTCGGAGGCCCTTAGCTTAAACGGCCAAAACCGTTTTAACGTTAGAGCAACGTTTCACTTTCACACATCACAAGTCCGAACAGTCCAGGGAACATTAGACGCAGAAACAATCCTGTTGCGGGAAATTTGCGGTAAATGCACTCCAGGATTAGACGGCCGACTGAACTGAAATTTGGCGGTCGAATCCACACAGAAGATATCCAACGGGACAGATTGAGCGCAACATGTAAACCCCTACGTAGGGGCAACTCGATTTGTGCAATCGCCGGCCAAATGCAAAAAACACCGAGTTACCTCGAAAGCAGACTCCGACGCGAAGGCCTCCTGTTTGTAAAATTTCCCGTATAAAAATTTGAAGGTGTATCTCGTCTGGAAGCCGTCAAGTTCGAATCTTCACGGACAGAGCGGTGGTATGACAAGGAGTCGTAGGGTCGCTGAGTACGTCTATCCACATTATCAGATCTAAGTGATCTATGTCGCCCTTGGTCATCATCGGTGATCGGAAAATGATCTGTTCGACCAGTAGGAGAGAAATCTCGTCGGTAAATTTTACGAGGCGGTGACTCCCTTCTGCTAGATCGCTTCATGACGGACACTTCCTTTTATCGACACACCAGCGCACGGACAGCTGGGCGTGTGATTGGTCGACACGTTAGAGTAATTTGTCGTACAGAGGCATCGAGTTGTTTGCAAAAGATTTGTCAAAAGCACTATTTTATAAAATAAAACTCAAAAATCGACTTTTTAATTAGCTTGGCCGACGCCATTATACGCCGACGAAACATAATTAATAAATCCATCGAATGGTTTAAAAGTTGATTGGCCGATCCGGTGGAGTAAAAAACTGTTCGTTTATCTAATATTGACTTTCCAAAATGGAGTACTGGATAATTATAACAATTTAAATAAGTAAAGGTAGTTGTTAGAAGTATGTTTTCTAATTAATTTCGTCAACGCTCAGTGTAACAGACCACATCCAAAAATAGATTTCGTTGGAAAACAAATTTTCCACATTCAGTACTCTAGTCACTTGCAAGTACAAACGTACACCGAG